>JABFFE010000592.1:0-20150 GCA_013623625.1 Fusarium setosum | reverse complement strand
GGCAGTTCATAATGCTGCACCAGCCGCAGACAGTTCCCTCGAGTCCACCGAAGCGAGAGTTCTCGGCTCTCTTACGAGTTGTACCCAATGCAGTCTCGTAACGAATGCGTTTCTAGCCCGATCCCGACCCGGTTTGCCGATAACGCCAGGAAAAATAAAACGAAAAAAAAGACTCCAGGTATCTCTAATACAGCATAGAAGGTCAAAACTTTGGTCGTGGTTCTCATTGCATTTCCTGGCCTTCGGACGAAACCGTCACCTTGGGCGGTACGTTGTTGTCCATGGGGCCGAGTTCTGATCCCTGACCGCTCTGGGCTCGTTTGCGACCATGCATGAGGAAGCGGGAAACAGCGGGTTGGCTCGACGTATCCTTTTCGCGGGAATCCGAAAACTTGGAAAAGAAGCCGCGCTTCTGGGGCTGGGTCTGCTTGTGGTCGTCCAATCCCACGTCCTCGAAGCGTTCCTCGGCGGTTGGCGGCTGCCCGAATGATCGCTCTACTGCCGATCTTGGGAGGCGAGGGAGGCGGGCTGAGTCGAGGCTCTGGCGCGCGGGGAAGTCGGAGTTGGGCATTGGTGACCGAGCGGAAATATCCTATTGTCAGAGGGTCAGTCGTATTGTTGGGTCAGTGCCAAGTAGCGAAAGCACACACAAATGATCGTCGGTACGAGTCAAAAGACTCTCGCGAGATGGAGAAATGCTCAATATCGCCAAAGCTGCTGCGGGTGTCTGACGAGTTGCGGGTTGAGAGGTACTTGCGAGGCCACTGGCCCTTTTCCTCGGTCGGAGATGGCTGGATTGAACGGTCAGATCTAACGTCGCCCCTTGCTAGAGCAGGGTGAAAAATAGACTTACTGGAAGATAAACGCCACTGTCATTTACAACTGTTGCACAGGGACAGAAAATGTTAGCCAACTGGGTCTTGTGACTGGATGCCGGATACGCCGCTCCCCCTCCCCCTCACCGCAGCGATCCAAGATGGGAGGGAATGCAGTTGGGCAGCAGAGCCAAGATCCCCAGACATACCACTCATTTTGTACTCGCCGGTGTCACGGCTCTTGGTACTCCGAATGCTCAGGACAGACGTGGCCTTGGATCCGACAGTGTCGACCTTCTCGAAGCCGGGGGCGCTATCAGGGCGCTGGTTCTCGTCTTGAATGACAATGCTGCCGGGACGGCGGGCGAATGGGTTTCGGATAGGCATGGTTGGAGAAGAGCGGTGGGCACTACTGGAAAGAGATGATTCTGTTGGTTATCGAAGACGAGATTGACGAGGATAAAAGCAGCGCAAGAGTAAAAAGGTCGAGAATAACACAGGAAGCAAGAGTGGGAAGGTGAAATGGAAGACAGGGAGCGCGGGAGGGTCGGGCACGTTTAATTGACTTTGAAAGACCGGGGGTACGGGGAGCACGGACGGGAACTCGCTAGGATGGGATGGTATGAGATGGGATGGGATTGGGGAGAAGGACGTACGAGGGATAAAAAAGATCCAACGGTGGATCGGGATGCCGAGGAACAACTGGCAGTCGTCGCGAGTCGAGTACAGCACAGTACAGTGGTGGCAGTGAGGGCGTCAGAAGTGAGGTGTGGGTGGCACGGATTTGATTTCTCGCCTCGGTGGGTGTGAAACCAGCAGACTAACAAGATTAGATCATCGTCTCTCTGGAAGTCCAGAATGGACCGATTATATAGTACGGATGTGCATGTACAGCATGTATGTCGGTGCAGGGAGTAAGGAGGACAGCAAATCAGCAGACAGCGGCAACAAGGAGAGCGGCGAAATAACAAGCACTTCTCGAGCATCAACCTTCTGCAACAGGTACAGCACAGCCAGACAACAAATGCATGTCAGCCGAGCTTCGCCAGCAGATCAACACATACACTAGGGTCAGGTCCCAGGTTCAGGGACTTGATTGACCCCGAGAATTGCCAAGCCTGGAAGGATAAACGTTTGCCGTCATCGGATCCATGGCCCAACTCGGGCTCCATTGGCACACACACGCTCACACACAGCCAACTAACGCATCGCATCGCGCCGCTCAAGATCCGTCCGGGCGTCGTGGTTCCGACCATGCGACCGGACTTGGGGTGCGTATCGGTCGGCATCGGGCGTTCCGGTCAGGGACTGTGTCGAAGCAAGCTTGCCAGCTGCACCGTCCAGGACAGTGCGGATCGACCTCGAAGCGGCATCTTGATCGACACCGACACCGACCCCCCGACCAAGGGGCGCTTCGTCACCTTCAATCAATCCGGCGCGGCATCCGTCCCAGATTGGGTTACCCTGCGGCTGCTTGTTTCCTTCTGGACTGCTGAGGTGCTGACTTTACCACTGATCCTTGGCAGTGGTCCTGAATGACGACTTGGTGATGATTCTCCGTCCAGGGTTTGACGGCTTGCCAAGACCAAAACGGCCAAGATTATTCCATCTGCTCATTGACATGGTTAATGTCGAGACTCTGGGCTAGCTTTCTGCTGCGAGGGCATCAGCCGACACGGCACCGACATCTTGCTATTCAGTGTTTGCGGGTTGCAGTCAAGGAACAGAGGCAAAGTCCGGTCCATCCGAGCTGGTGGATCGATACAGAGGCTGCCCCCAGAAGGAACAGACCCGCAGATCCGGGGCTTCTATCGGGTGGTTGCCAGGGACCCGCCAGCAACGTCGACCGATGCGAAATTCCAATCCCGTCCGGAATTAGCTCTCTGGTTCAGTCCCATGCAGGCGACCTCAAGCTGTCTGCCTGCCTTGTGGATGACTATGACGGGAAGTCTAGGTAAGCTTACCAGGTGCACAGCATACCTGGGCTATAGGTTGACGGCCTTCAGTACCACCATAGCCAAGGTATAGCGATATATGCCCCGGACCTGGTTTTTGATGCTGCTACCCGAAACATGTTTCAATATTGGATGTAATCCGCATTCGAGAGGGAATGAACCCAGGCCAGGGATTGGACCCAGCATTTGTTGACATGGCGGTGTTGTTTGTTTGCTCAATTGAGTATGCATTCAACGGATCCATATCTCTATGGCCAACTTCAACCACCGACTTGTTGGTAGACCTGGCCATACCAATCAATCCAGAATGTCCGTTCAAACGAAAAGGAAGCGGAGATGTGATCATTATGTCTCAGAACGACAAACCCGTTTCCATTGAGTGGGCAAACTCTCCAGTTCCCGTGGTCCCTGTCCTAGCTCCAATGTCTTCAGTCCAATCCAGCCTGCGATATCAGATTCCGCTACATGCAGGTTTGCGCCTTGGTCTCGTATAGAGCACCTCTCTTTGCGCAGCCAAGCAAGCCGACTCTTTCTGTTTGGTTGATTAACAACACCTTCAGCCTTACTACCTACCAAGTCAATGCCATGCTCCAAGTGGCCCTGCTCGTCGGCAGCACCTGCCTGCAGCTGTCGACTTGAGCCGTCTCCCAGAACGACTATTGCTCTTGCCTTCAAACGAGGCTGCTAAGTTGCCGTCGTCTGCCACGTGCGCATCTACGGTAGGCTTCGTTTGGTCCAAGGTAACCTCTTCCTCCAACTGCTCATTGTCCTTCGTTACGCATTTCATCGTCGTTCATGGCCGTCACTTTTTGGTACCTGAATCGTCACAATTTTTGGGGGACATGCAAACATCACAACCAACCGATGTTTTGAAAATCATTCTCTCTTTCTTCTCCCTCGGACTTGCTGCGGCATCCCTATATCACCGTTCTTCGCCATGAGCGTCTTCTTCGTCGACTGGGACCTCTGGCAGGAGATGACCTTTGTAAGTATGACTTCGAGTTGCCCCCCCTCGGATCCAATCTAACCCAGGTTGACCTATAACTAACCATAGCAATTCATATTCCAGGTCCTCGGCTGCTGCATCGTTCTCGTCTTTGCCGCCGGGCTTGTAAAGCTCTGGTGGACGAACCGTGCTATACGGCGCCTAGAAATCATCGACGAGGAGAAGCGTGCACGAATCTCGCTCATGTCACACTGCGGCATCCAAAACCTGCGACCTCCCGAGATCCCCTTTGGTATTCGCGCACTTCAGAACGGCGTCGAAGTCGAGGGCATCTGGATCTCGCGGTCTAATACGCCAGAGTCCAGTCAAGTCACGACCCCCGGAGCGACACTCGTCGGCCATAAAGTTGAGATGTCAAAAGGGAAGGGCAGGATGATCGACCTTGGTGCAACGGCCTGCCCTAAACCGGGGCCTGAGTCTGAAGACACCCCACCTCGTCAAGCTCGCTCTTCTGAGCCACAACATCAAGATGATACTATTTCAACGGTGGACTTCTCCAGCCAGCAGACGTTCATGCCGGCCCAGACTAGATCAACCCAGTCCATGGCAAGACTTCAACTCGATCGAAATCTCCACAGGGAACTTGATCGGGACTGGCGCAGGAGCGACACCTCAACTTCAGCCAGCTTCCGTAACCCTTTCAGTACTCCCGCACAGACACCGACGTCTTGCTCCTTGAGCCAAGTATCGGCTGTTGGCACAGAGGTCGACCAGTCAATATCTGAGTTGACACTCTGTAACCCGGAGCGGTCCAACGTCTATCGAGGCGTGACCAGAGCGACAGAGGGAACAGTTGCCCTTCCCACCGGATTCAGACAGAATGTATCAGAACATGCACCAAAGATTACATATGCCCAGAGCAGCAAGATTCAGAAGCAGATTCGCGATTTGCCTGCCCTTAACAAGGCAAAGCCAGGTCGAGCCACGTTGCGAAAGGTTCTTGGGTCACAAAATAGACGGTTGCTTTCTAAATCATCAAGCGGTTAGCAAATCTATACTTGGCTTCTCTTCTCTTGATGTACACCCCGCTTGAGCCAAGACTTAAGATGTCTCGACTTCGACCCAGGTTTACCTTGAGGTCCTTTCTTTACTTGCACTTGCCGGGTCGACGCCTGGGTGTCCGCCTCCAAAGAGGATACTCGCTGTTACCCCTCACTGCAGGCCATTTACATTGTTCAAAGAAACAAGACGTAGAACTGACCCAGGTCGTGACCACATCCATCTATGTTATCCTAAATTTCTTGTTGACGATGATCCCCATCCGCCCTAAATCCGTCGGGCCGTTTCGATTTCCGGATCTGTTCAAGGCCTTCGGGTCTAAATCTAAGGGCCATTGCACCATTCGATGCGACTTGGCATAGGCCCGCACCGTGGGGTAAACAACTTCCCTACGTAGGTATAAAAGCCGGCAACGACTCCGTTCAACGTCGCCTTTCTTCCTCTTCTCTTCTTCACTCTTTACTAACTAAATAACCGCTTTGACAGACCAACGGCAAAGTGACCAATTGAATTGAAATCTGAACTGCTTGAGCTGTAGAAGAATTCCCTCAGAATGACCTCCCAAGTTGTCCATAATGTTGCTAGTAAGGGCTTCAACGATGCGCAGTCATACGACGCGCATCGGCCCTCTTACCCTCCTGCCGCTGTTAGTAGTCTCCTGGGGCGTCTCGGGCTTGAGGGCCAGTCTGGTCGTCGGGTCTTGGACCTGGCGGCTGGTACGGGCAAGTTCACCGAGTTGTTGGCGGCGCGGCCTGAGGGGTACGAGATCATCGCTGTAGAGCCTCTGGACTCGATGCGGGACACTCTTGCAGCGAAGCGGCTCCCTAAAGTCGACGTCCGGGCCGGCGCGGCGTCTGATATGAAGGATGTGGAGGACGGATGGGCAGATGGCTGTGTAGTGGCTCAGGTGAGATATACATCGTGACTGATTTCCTAGTCATGTTTCAAGGGCTAGTAAAGAGTCAATACTAATGCTTCTGTAGGCATTTCACTGGTAAGCCATAAACAGGCATCCACGTGCAGGCTCTAATCACAACTCCAAGGTTCGCAAAGGAAGAAGCCCTCCAGGAGATCCATCGAGTTCTCAAGCCAGGTGCCAAGCTCGGCCTAATCTGGAACGCTGAAGACTGTAAGCGCACCCCTCTCTCTTTGAACATTTGTTTTCCCAAGGCTGATGATCACTTGCTCAAGACAACCGCCCAGAGACCTGGCCCGCATCTACCAAGTGGGAGCACGCCCTGGGCGAGCTCAACTTTAACGAAAAGGGCGACACCGAGCCCCGATTCCGGCACTTGCTCTGGAACCAGGTCTTTGAGCGTCAGGCCCAGGCCGACGCGCCCTTCTTCTCGACGCCCATCGAGACGGACAAGGTCAAGTGGTCGGTCTGGCTGACGCCGGATGCCTTGTGGGACCGGCTGAACACGCTCAGCTGGAACGCTGTCCGGGAGGGAGAGGAGCGGCGAGCGTTTAGAGACAAGTTTGACAAGATTGTCAAGGAGGGCGATGGCACGTTTAACGAAAAGGGCGAGATTGAGGTCCATGGGTGTACCTTTTTTGTCTGGACCACACGACTGGATCGTCCGTGAGAGTTCTAGAAGGGGAGGGGGGGATAAAAGCTGGGTTAAAAGACATATGCATCGAAGACAAAGATGAATCAGGTATTTTCATTATGCGTTAAGCTTTCATGAGTCTGCCGAGATGTACATGACTGTCGTCCTCATTAGCAAAAGAAACACTGTAAAGAGTGAAAAAGACTCACCGTTGTTCCCCCTCACAAAGGCGTCGCCGTATTCCCTGCGCTTCTGGCCGTTGACGTACTCGGTCGTCTTTTCGAGCGCAATGTTCATGTAGCCGTCCACCGACTGGAGCTCGCCTACTACAAGATCAGCTCTACTCTCTAAAATAAAAAGTGACCCTTGATGTATATGATATTCAAATGCGCTTCCCCCTTCTCTAAAAAGCGCAGGCGCTGTGTGACAAGCGGGTATCATGATGTCGATGGGGAGGAGGAGGGCCAGCAACTCACCCTTGTAGACGACGCCCGAGTTGAGCTTGACGGTGACGGGGTTGCCGATAATGTCTCCTAGGAAGCTCGACGGGTCCTTGCCCTCGCCCTGCGAGATGTTGCCGTTCTCCATGGTGGCGATAGAAAGGGGGTTTGGTTGTTTGTTTGTGGACAAGAGGTTGGCTTTTTTGGTGGAGTTGAGTAAAAAGGGTAGGTTCTGGAATTGATGCCTCGTCGTCGTTGCTGTTAAGGTTTGGAGAAGCTGTGCCGCCCTCTCGCACTGTGGCGCTTTCGAGTCCGCTGTGAAGTCGCCTAACGACCCGTTACAACGGCACGTAACTCGCAATAGAGGGGTATTTTTTTAGTGGGCTCTCTCTCTCCCCCTCCCTATTTTCCTTTGCCTTGCTAGTCAAAAACCACGTCCAAGGCGCGTAAAGTGCCATTGTTTGCGCGAACAATCGCAAAACTCCCCTGTTTGTCTCTCTTCCTCCCAACCACAACCAGCGTGATATTCAAATAACCCCCCCCACTTGTGTGTGTGTGTGTGTGCGCACGCACAGATTCTCTTCTGCTCTTACAAAGAACAGAAACCTTGCTATCACCTGTCCCTCCTACAAGAACTAACCAACAACTCTGTACCATCATGAGCGACGACACTCCGGCGTCGCCGCGAAAGGTGAAGAAGCTCCCCTTCAAACCCACCGCGCTGCGCAGGGCCGTCGCTGCGCCAAAGCCCACGCAGGCCGAGGAATCCAAGGAGAGCGACGAGGATGACCTGGCCCTCTTTCGCCGGTCAAAGGAGATGGCGCCCATCGTTGCCGCCGACCGTGACAGGCGTCTCAAGAGACACCAGAAGCATCGCGAGGCGGAGCTGGACGCTGAGCGCCGACGCAAGGAGACTGCGGGGGACAAGCGGCCCAGGGAGGAGGACTCTGACGATGTGAATCACGAGCAGCATCCTGCCAGCGACGACGATGTTGCCGCCGAGAGTGTCGCGCCTCAGTCGCCTGTTGGCCTGCGAAGTGCAACGCTTGATCGGTCTCTCCCCCAGAATAGCGTTGATCGCACCAGGTCCGGGATTCTCCTCTCCATGTCGCGAATCTTTTACTGACAACAACTCGATAGCGACCTCGTTACCCCTCCCCCGTCGAAACGATCAAGGCTCAGCTCCAGCGCCTCGTCCAAGAAACCGATATCCAGCGTGGACCTCGACGACCCGTTCCCAGACGCATCCCCAACTCGCCAACGATCGCATCCCCATCCGGACACCCCGAGTCGAGCACCAAGGACGGAGCGCGCCATGCCACCAAAGACCACTCAGATCATCTCGATAGATTCGGATTCTGACTCGGACTCGGACTCTTTCCTGCTCAAGCCATCATCAGCCACCCTCCCACCGCGTAAACGGAGCACCAGCATCGTCGAGCTCGTGGACCGAACCTCGACCAAGCCATCACCAAAGGAGCCTTCACCACCCCCAGCCCCGCCAGAGGAAGACGAGTTTGCAGAGTATGAGCGCAGAGCGGAGGAGCAGCGCGCCCGAGACCAGGCCCTACTCGAGTCCAACTCGAACGGGACGCCGCAAAAGGAAGCCGTCGACATCATGATCGGGAGCGAGGTGCCAGGCACGAAAACCCTCAGGCTAAAATTCCTCTTCACCCAGCCTCTCCGCCTCGTCCGCGAGACGTGGGTCGCCTACCAACGGAAGCAAGGCGTGACCATACCCGACGACGACGTGGTCCTCACGTGGCGCAAGCAGAGGGTCTACAACACGTCCACCCTCCTCAGCCTGGGCATCCGACCGCAGTCCGGCGGGCGCGTCATCGCGTACAGCCAGGGCCCGGGCGGCTTCAGCGACGACCGGACCAAGGTGCACATGGAAGCGTGGACGCCCGAGCTCTTCCAGGAGATGGAGCGCAGCCAGGAGCTCCGCCGGAAGCGCGACGCCGGCGAGCTGGAGGAGGAGGAGGATGAAGAGACGTTCGAGCCAATCACGTTCAAGGTCTTCCTCAAGGCGCGAGACTTGGAGCCCGTTGGGTTGACGGTCCGCCCAGAGACGACGGTCGACACCCTCATCACGGGCTTCCTCAAGCAGCGGGATGTCGGCGCTGGCAAGGATGTAAGCCTGTGGTGGGACGGTGAGCGCCTCGAGGAGCATGTGACGCTTGAGAGCGCTGAGATTGAGGATATGGATACGATGGAGGTGCACATTCAGTGATTTGGAGCATGAACTGGTTTTCAGACCTACGAGATATTGACTGCGGAGATGGCGCTGAAAGGATACGATGATACCCAGGAATACGGTTTTAGTCAATAGTTGCGAATAACTCACATAGCGACGCTGTGACACGGCACACTTGCTTAATCATGGTCAAGGATTAATATTTGGCTTAAATTGACCCATGTCATCGCTGCTCTGGTTGCAGAGAGGTCCGACTAACGCCTCTATTCCACACAAGGCCGAACCAGGCCGAGTTTGCCGTGGCCTAATAACAAAAAACCGCCCGCGTGATGACCGAGCCATCTTATAATAATACAAATCCAGCGCCGCCTTCCAGATCGCACCGAGCGATGGGCAGCGTCTTTCATGACTTGCAACCAACCAACCCCCTTACGCCACCAATGCCAATGAATCCACGTAATGTAACCTGAGCCGTTCATTCATTCGTGGCTCTGTTCTACTGCCCCCCAAAAAAAAACCGCCGTTGCTCCATTTCTTGCATAAAATCCGCGAGGTAATTAGTGAATAAGTCGGCGCATATCCGCGGGCATAGACTTGGGGGAGATGGTGTCTGGCTCTCGCTTTGGCTGCGCCATGGTAGGAGATGAGGGAGGCCCGGAGCTAGAATCGTCGGCCCTATCGCTCGACTCATGCTTGTAGAGAAAGTTTTCCTGGGATACCCTGCGTTCTGGACGCAGAGGGGGGAGGGTGACTCCAGCTGCCTCCTTGCCCGGGAGGTTCCGTTTCGATGGTACATTTGATCCAATTTTTGTCGTTTTCCCCTGAGCTGCGACATTTTTGACCGCCTTGAAGGATTGTATGACTGGCTTCTTGGGTGGATCGGTCGGGAGGGGGCGTCTGGGCTTGCGGCTGCGAGGCTTGTCGACCTTGGCTGAGTTGTCAACAACGGACGGCTTGCCACCAAATGAAATTTTGCTCTGCTTCGTCTTTCCAGGCCTTTTGGCTGCTGAAATCTTTGGGCTCGCGTTGGGGGTTGGGATGCCCTGTACCTGCTCGACTTGCTTGGGCTTCCCAGCGAAATGAGCTTCGATGTAGGGATGCGCAGGATTTGAGGGAATGTTGACAGCAAACGTAGTCTTGCTGCGACGCTCCTGGCTTTCGCGATCCTCTTCCTGTGAGACCAAGTAATCTTCACCAATGGAGCAGTCCCAAGGAGGGAGAGCCGCCAGTCGAGCAACGCTGTCGCACTTGGATCGTACCACAATATCCCAGCAATTCTTGAAATCGACGCCCTTGGGTTCATTGTCCACGTTGATCCAAACAGTGATGCCGTTTTTGCGGTCGCGGGCAACCTGGCACATCTCCTTGACCAGCCTGCGAGTTCCGGGAATCTTCAATGATGTACCAACAACCAAGACAGCGTCGGGTCGCGCCTTGAGATCAGCGCTGGATACCTTTCCAATAGCCTCAGCATCTGGGTTAAACTCGTTGTAGAGGACGAATCGTGGTCGGAGTCTGCCAATGCCGTGGCTTCGTTTTCCAGCATGCGCAGTTCGCACCTCGTCATCAACCTCGCACGACCGGCAAAGTGGAGCTTCTGGTCCGTTGAAAACCTCGCCGTTGAAAGGCTCAAGCTGTCCGCATTTGGTGCAAACCATCTTCTCGAGGCCTCCGTGCAGCTGGATCGTGGCAGGCCATGGGCCCTTGGGGTTGAGAGGGACCTTCGTAGCCAGAGGCTTCATTGACGTATCGATGCAGTCAATGTTTTGCGAGTAAAGACGCAGCAATCGGCCTTCCTGGGCCAACGACGCTAGCAGGTGGTGGAAGGGGGTAGGCTTCGCATGCTTGGTCATTTGGGCCATTTCCCTGACCATGTCGTGGAAAGATTGAGTGGTCGAATCGTGCTTGTAGACCGAGGCATCGAACAGGTGTTTCCCGGATCCCTTGAGCTTATGCTGGTTTTTGGCGGTAGCGAATAAGCCGTTGGCCGAGCGGAAGTCGGGAATCCCAGCAGAAACAGAAATGCCAGCACCAGCAAAGACGACAATCTTCTTCTTCTTGCGCAGCGCCGAGACAAGCCTCTCCATCAGACGAGCATCCTCGGCGGTGAATTCCTCCTCGGGCTTCATCAGATCCAAGTACTCGGTGGTGCGCTCTTTCGGGGGCGAAATGCGGCGCTTCTTGGCGGGTGGAGGACCGTCGATGGAGGCACTGAGGCCCTTGCTAACGATATCGTCATCAAAAATGGGCTCGCCCAGTTTGACGGGGGATTGGGCGCCCGAGGCTGTCGTGGACGTCGGTGAGGGATAGCGCTTGGCCGGGTCGATGGGCATGTCGGGCGAGGAGGGCAGGGATGGCGTTTTGGAGAGGTTAGAGAGTGGTGACGACTGCTCCGAGTCGGAAACGGAGCGTAAAGGACTCGAAGTGCTCATGTTGGGCGAAAGATGCTCCTCGTGAGGATGATGTGGGAGGTGAGAAAACGAGGAGCAAGGGCGAGGCTAGAGTTTTGAAGGAGAAGGAGGTGCGTGCTTTGCTCCAACTCTACCTCATGGCGCAAAAAAAAACGGAAATCGCAGGGTCGGGTATCTTTGTGGTTGTGTTGAGTCGCAAAGAAAGAAAGAAAGGACTCAAGGGATCCGCTGAACGGTGTGGCCGGAACGAGCAAAATCCGTGCGCGGAGAAGGATGTTCGAGGGAAAAGAGAACGGCGTTGTATCGAAGTTTGGTGAACACTCTAAAAAACAAGGGCGAGAGGAAGAAAGAGGAAGAGGCAAAGTCAGGGAGAATGACGGAAAGGCGAGTGACTTGACTTGAGCAGAGAGGCTGCGGTTCTAGATCGGCAAACGGGTTCGGGGGGAGCAGCGTGTAGCAGCGTCTGCAATGCCACCGAGTAGCACCACTTAAACCGGGCACCAAACAGAACCAGACAACATTGCCCCCCTCGAGTGTTTATTAGCGTTTTCACTACCACCAGCCACAGCGACCCAAACAGCGCAGCATCGCGGCAAAGACGACCGGACCCTACGTGGTGGTGGGGAATTAGCTAGGGGGAAGGGTGCCCCCTGGAAAGGAACCAGCGGGCTCTGGTGGGTCACTTACTTGTCCGGGGCGGGCTTGTGGCTGATGACGGTCTGGTTGGTTTGTTGATGTTTACGTCTGGAGGTAACCGAAGGTGAGATCAGCCAGAGGCTGTGAGCTGATGACGGACATGGTGCTGACCTGTCCAAGGCCTTGGGTATGTAGGGTTTGGGCTGAGCCATGGAGACACCAGGGCTCGCCTCAGGGACACACACACACAGCACAAAACAGCTGCAGGCACACGACCCGCATCGAGTATAAAGTTCCATTTTGCTGACCTGGATTTTCCGGACAGACAATTCCTTGTCGATCACTTCAGTTGGTTTGTGAGACTCTTTTCGGCCTTGATTTGCTCAAGACCACCACCAACTTCAACGTCAAATGAGCATATGACGGTGGAGACACCCATATTAGCTTGAGCCAAGTCTCTAACAAAAACGCCCATCCCGCCCCTACCGAGAGACTGGCATGCAATGATTCACCTCATCTCTCCCGGTCTGCATGCAGTGTGGCTTGACATATTGTCAGATCGTTCCGGGTCGCTGATTGGTTCATGCGCTCTTTTATTTCCGCCATTCGTCCACAAACCAGGACCCCGTCAACTTGTTTGGCTCGTTCATGGGGCTCGCAAGTCAATGCAACAACCCGTGAGCCGTCTTTCTTGCAAGGCTGTTCTTGTTTCTTTGTTTCATTTACCTCCTTCTTAGATTATCTCACATATACTTGTGAATATCATACTTGTCTCTGCTCTCCAACAGCCTCTTACCTGTCCACGTGTGGTTAATCATTGTCACGTGCCATTTACTCAAACAGCTGGATCTTGGGACCTTTGCTGATGGCGCTTTACTCCCATACAAGTTATTAGTATTCCATGCAATAAAATACAAATTAGAAGCAGATAACCAAAAGGTTGTATCTTCCCTATGATCAGTGCTCGTGAATGGAAATTGACCCAACAGGGCTGTTCTTCAGCGGTCAACGGCCAACACAAAGACTTCAACCGCCCACCTCACCGCCCAGAATTAGACGGAAACTTGCATGCATGACAGCACCGGCTCGGCTAGATACCTGCCAAGTTGATCAATCGCCCTCAATAACACACTGCTGTGACTACTAAACTACAACAACATCCTTGGGTTCCCTGCTGTCACTGGACTGCAGCATCCTAACATCGGAATCCTTGATTAACACAACACCCTAACGGTATGCTACCGCCATTGACAGGTCGTTTTCTATTTACAGCCTGTCAAGATTACCAATGCGTACAACCACGCATGACCTTGCTTCTCGACGTTGCTATACATGTCCTGATCAATCGATACAAGGAAAAGGGCGGTGAGCTTGGCCATCGAATGTACTCCCATGGGTTCGAGAAAAGTACCTCCAACTACGTCAACAACACCATACCCACGACTGTTTTCTTTCATGCCATAATTTCCAACCTAGTCGGAAACCGACAATCCGGCGATCGTCGTCGCGTTGCTAGAGAGACGCGCCACACTTTGTGCTTCCGGGGTCTGAACCTGGAGCTCCACAGGATCCACCGTGAATCTTGTGCAGCCCCCACGTCAGACCAAGCGCGATAGGCGCGCGTTCTACGCGCCAACTTCGCGCGAGCTACATTCCAATGAAGCGTGCAAAGTGTCTACGTAAAGCCATTTTTGCTTCAGAGTGGTGCATTATTCGATCATAAATGTAAATCTAGGGTATGTCAAACAAGTCTGTATAATACATTCATCATATCAAGTCTCCGTTCAACCTCATTTTGTCTCATTAGCCGCCTCTGCGACATCCTCCTCTTTAGGCAATGGTGATGGTGCAGCCAGGACACCACTAGGGGACATGTCAATCACCTTCCTCTCGTGCTTCTCCTCAGTTCGATTGATGTACTCAATCCCCAGGATACCCGCCAGCATGCCGACGAGATGCGACGCAATGTCGACCTTGAGCTTGACCGTCTTGCCAAAAGCGGCAAGCTGCGGCACAAACAGCAGCGCCAGGAACACAATGCCGTGCACGCCGTCCTGCGGCAGCCCAAAGATCTTGAAGCCGTCGTTGCGGTGTTCCCAGAAATAGGCTGAGCATAGGCCTAGCGTTGCGCCCGAGGCACCCAGCGATGTGATGGTCAGCCAGCCGCGCAGCGTGTAAGTCACCAGGCTGCCCAGGAAGCCAAGCGCACCGCAGCTAATGTACAGGGTGAGGAAATTGGCCCGGCCGATCTCGTCGTGGACAAGACTGCCGATGAGCCAGAGAGGAGCCATGTTAATAACGAGATGGCTGAGCTTCTGGTGAGAGAAGGGGGAGGTGAACATGGTAACGGGCTTAACTGTTGCAATGACAAAGATCATGTAGCGGTTGAACAAGGACCATAAAGGAGGAGCCTTCCACGCCGCCCAGACAAGCACATTGACCGCAATGATGGCTCCCACAGTGGCATGGGCAGTCGAGATATCAGGGAATACACGGTACCAAGCATCGGGCTCTTCGTAAACCGTAGCAACGGCGGCGAGAAACCCAATAACGAGAGCGACGGCAGTAGCCGAAGGCAGAATGCGCTCCCAAGTCTTGAGCTCCGGGGGTGCCTCCAGATCTGACTGTGCCTTCTTGTGATACTCGGCCACTCGCGGGTTGGAGATCTGGCGCTCATTCTTCTCGCCGATCTTGGCGAGAGGACCGGCCGGCACTTCTCCCCTGGCCTCGGCCGCCCGGCGCCGCTCCTCTTGGGCAGCCTCCAGGGCCTTGCGCTTGGCGACATTCCGCGCTCGGATCTCGTCAAACTTGCTGTGGCCGTAGACGGGATCGGGCTTGTATGCTAGAGCGGCGGTCTCGGCTGCGTCCTGCTTGGCGGCGGCCTTCTTCGCAAGCTTCTCGTTCTCGGCGACCTCCATATCCTGCTCCATCTGCGCGAGCTCGTCCTCGGCTCGCAGCCCCGCATTCATCACCTCGTCCACAGGGATCGCCCTCCGCAGATATTGCAGCGCCTTTGCGATCTGGTCCTTGGTAAACGACGCTGTGTGGATAGCAAAGGCCGGGTCTTCGAGGGTGCCGGCTACTCGCCGGCCATGGAGGATGCGTAGCAGGTGATTAGCCCTCTTGGAATTGATGCCCCGGCCAAACACCTTTAGCACCTCCGAGTCGGTCAGGTCGAGGTTTCTGAACTGGAGACCGACCTGGTCTCTGTAGTCTTTGGGTAGGTCCTCATATTTCCGGATCGCTTTATCGGAGAAGAGTGTTCGTCGGGTCTCGTAGGAGGGGGGTTTGGTCACAAAAGCCGCATTGCGACACCTAACGGTCGACGAGGAAAGGCCTGGCCTATTCCGGGACGCACAGCCAGAGATCCATCGTGCGGGCGCAAACGGCTGTGGTGTTGAAGATGCTTTCGAGGCTACGCTGCGAAGCGCCGTCCTCAGTAGGATCCGAGAGGAATTGGGACAAGCAAAGAGGCTCATTGTGAATGAATGGATTGCGCAGAGATGCGCTCTCGGGAGCCGCTGGCTCGAGAAGGGCCAGAAGAGTCACGTCGACGCCGCGGGGGAAGCGATGATGGTATGATGGGGGGGGTTTAGTGCATGAATTAATTTTGGATCCATGAAGTCCGAGGATTTTCGAGAACCGGCCGGTGAGGGTACGTACCGACACGCGCGATGACCGGAAGCCTGGACTCGGGCTGTGACCCCACCATTAAACTGCTGCCCCGCGGTAGGTTCCCTTTCTGAATCTTGAACTTGTAAGCTATCTCCAACCTCCCAGCATCTTGTCGCGACCATCTCACGGCCTACCCAGAGATATCAACGACGCCATCACCATGTCATCCTCCGCCGACACGAGGCCCATAGCCCCCGCGCGCTTCGCCGCCGCCCTTAAAGACCTCTCTGTCGGCATGCTCCACCTCAAAGTTCTCGAGATCCGCAACTCGATCGCCCACCTGCAATACTCCAACGACCAGCTCAAGCCCTTCGCCGAGGGCACCGCCACCGCACTCTCTGACTCCGCCGGCACAACAGCTGCCTCACCCCCCGCAGAGCCCGACCAGGACTGCATCGATGCCATCCGCGAGAACGAGGTCGTCATTGACCGCATGGCCGAGCGCATCGCGCTCATCCGTGCAGAGGTCGAGGAGCGTGGCCTCAACTGGACAGAATTTCAGAGCCGCGACGAGGCGGTGTCACACGGCGAGGACGACACCGACGGCAACAAGGCCAGTGTTAATGTCAATGGGGAGACACAGCCTAGCAGCAGCGCAGCGGCCGCCGCCACAACGGCGCCCGATACGGAAAGCCGTCACGAGGCGTGGAACGATGGCACTTTTCAGACGGGGACGATTCGGAACGGTGAGGTGCAGCTAGACCGCCAGGCTGGTCGACCCGAGGGCGGCAGCCTGAGCGACGAACAGCTTCGAAGGGCGTTGGAGGAACGGATGAGGGATCTGGGAACGGATGACGACGAGGGAGGCATGCATCTGTAAGGGGTCCCCCATGGGGTTGGAACGAAAATGAAAAGAAATGCACTGCATGACTACTGGCGTTTAGGACGTGGGGAAACACATCACGGTAGGATACCCCAAGAGTACACTGATCTGGTGCAATACCCTAATGGCATTCAATCATTCAAGGGCCAATGCGGCCAATGCATCTCCGTCACGGTAAGAACACTCAAGATCGATCTTTTCGAGATTTGTTTCCAATTTTGCTGTTTTCGATATCTCGGCTACAAAATTGCTGAGGGATGCCCTCGAGACTATCAAACACGAGGGACAATTTGATAATTGCGCTTTGGGCAATTAAAAAGCACGTATCGCCTCCCTTTTTGAGAGAAAAACATGTCCTGCGCCAACGCCTGATTGCTATGCGACCTGATGCCAACCCAGACCATTCCCATATGAAATGCTTATAGACAAAAGAGAAACCAACTGAGGCCTGGGACCAAGAGAGACGGGTAAGGAAAATGGAAAATAAGCAAACGGAGACATGTGAGACAGGGGGTGTCGAGGGAGAGAGAATGCCAGTTAGTGTATGGCAGGGAGAAGCGGTGTTGGAGAGAGAAATGCGGGGGTTACCATGGCTTCGATGCCATGGCTTGGTGGAGGGTTGATTCAACTGCGAAACTAGTCGGTGTCGTCGCCAACGGGAGATGCAGCTCCCGAGAGCCTCTTTGACCGGGTAGATTTTTGTCGTTTGGATCGCTTAGAGGCCATCCGAGTATTTGTGGCCGACCTTGTGCTCAGAATAGTTTCGAGCTTTGGCCGTTGAGCGGCGTGGCCGGCGGTGGAGGGCGTGCGACGGGTGCTTAAACTCATGGCGCTTTGCGAAAAAGGAATGGGGGCGTCTGAGTCTGAATCGTCTGAAGAATCGAGTCCCGGTGGAGCGGCAACCGGCCGTAGTCGTGATTTCCGCCTCGCGAATCCACTATCTACCGAGTCGTCGGATGTGTCGAACGACAGGCTTCGAGTGCGGTGAATGCTGAGAGATCGGTTCGTCCGAGAGAGGAATAGAGATTCGATGAGTTCGGTTTCGGTGGGGTTGCTATTCTCCTTCTTCAACTTTTCCATGACGAGCTTCTCTTGTACCAGACGACCAAGCTGAACATCCTCGCCAACCAATGTCCTGCCGCTCGACTTGCTCCCTGAGCTACCAGCCCGGCTGACAGGAACCTTGCCCTCCATGATCTTGGCGGGTGGTGGAGGCTGCAGCATCCATCGGTGGGCGTCTCGGGAGGGGATCTTGCTGCTGACGACGGGAGGGTGATATTCGTTGATGGGAGGGTTCTTGGGGAAGTAAAAGTCGTGACGTTGCTGTTCCGTCACCTCCTTCTCGAGACCCAGAGTCGACTCGATTAGCCTGCCAGCAGAGTCGCGTGCCTTGGAAATAGCATCCTTGAACTTCTGGCCTGACCATTGCCCCCACAATTCCTCATCCTCGCGTTGGTAGCCTCGCCGCCGGTTCCAGTCGTCGGGGAGGCCCTCGTCATGGTCGGCGGTGGCGGCGGAGGTGCTGGTGCGAACATTGATGCGACTCTCGCTGCGGTTCGTCTGCTCAGCAACGCTGAGCGCACTGCTGTCGCCGCCGGAGCTCGTGAGGCCGCGCTGGCTCGAATTCTTGCTGGCCGATTTCTTTGGCAAACTGGGTCCCATGCTAATCTCCTCCTGCCAGTACGGGTTGGTGTTGAAGGGCGAGGGATGTTGGTAAGCGGGCGGTTGTTCGCCTTCGATTCTGGCCTTCTCCAGACGCTCCTTCTTGGCCTGGTCGCGGGCCTTTTGTCGATGTCGGACCTTGGCGCATGGTGTGCAGGCGAGGATGTAGAAGACGGCGGATTGGATTGCGACGGGGAGAGACATGGTCGTCGTCGCCTTCTATCGGACGGTCCCGGGCATAAATGGGTTGATACGTCGTCGTCGTCGTCGTCGGCGTCGATTGATTGTAATTGAAACGAGACGACGACACCGGAAAGATACAAAAGGAAAATAGGACACACAAAGGTAGCTTGGTTTACAAAATGCACATGAACATGAGGAAGGGAGCGGTAAAGGGGCCCAGCCCAGTAGAGAGAGAGAGAGAGGAGATTTGACTTGTCAGAGTGCGGCGGCGGCTGGGGCGTGCAGTGTGGAAGCCAGAAAGAGAGAGAGGCGGAAACGGGGAGGATGGATACACAAGTAAATGAGATGAGATGGTGGTGACGAGGCGCGGCGCCTCTACGACTAGACCAACGCCAGCAGTGGCCAGAACGATCCGCAATGGGGGTTAAAAAAAAATGATGAGCTGAAACGGAAGGAGCAGGCTCGTCAGAGGCGCTTGGGAGCGACGGAGACGTTGGCCGTTTGAGGGAGTGATGTGGTTGCTAAACTACAGTCCGCGCCTGTCAGGCCTTTTTTTGGGTTACCTCTCTAGGGGACACCCTTTGGTCGACTGACAGGAACGCAGACAAGAGCTTGCGTCGTCGTCGACTCGCTCGCTCGCTCGTGTGGGGAGATTGGAGAGGATACCCAGCACCAGATAATGACTATCTCGTACCGTTCCTGGCCTGTGAGGGGCGGTAATAAAGGGGCGGCGACGTTTCACAGCCAGGTGCGGCGGGCACTAGCCGAATAAATAAACGGGGTTCGAGCGCTGGGTATGCTGATGGAGTTGGGGTGGCACTGAGCACAGCACGGTCAGAGCAGGCAGATGGTTGTTGTAGAAATGCGGTCGACCGTAATGTAATGAGCAAAGTTGAGTGAGAGCGTGAGAGTGAGTCGGATGGGAAAAGGGTAAGGTAAGGTAAGGTAAGGGATCCAATCCGGTGGGCATGTGCAGGATTATGATGACGGCGTCGTCGTCGTGTCGTTCGGTGTCAGGAAACGGACAAGGGTCTTTGTTCAATTAGATGCACATGGAGCAGCACCTATGTAATAAATAGATAAAAATCCGTTACCGTTGGGGAGCGGAGGATGTGGCGGTGATGAATCCAACGACGGTGCCTGTGCTGTGCTGCTGCTTGCTCGTGCTGCAACGCAATCAATCATAGTCCGTCAGTCGAGACAAATAGCGCACCTCGCACCCTCAGCAGGTTGCCCAGCAAAAATGCAAGCTAGGCGTCGGCTCGGGTGCATACGCAGTCGACAGGCGTAGCTGCAGCCACACACTACGGTAGTAAACGCGAGGATTGGGGAGGATTTGAGGGCTTGAGCAAGAGTTAAAAAGAAGATCTTGGCCAGGGGAACGAGGTTGCAATGGATATGACAAGATGGATGACTCCGAGAGTTCAACACCGCGCAAGCCAATGCCCCGATCTACAAGAGTTGAGTTCCAATACGTGTTACTTTGATTATGAGGCGTATCATGAAATGTCCCCCCCCGTCCATGACTGCATGGATCGCCGACAGAGACCGGGAGGGGGGCCAGACGCCAGGGACCTTCTTACCAGGGTGACAATCCACCAATAAACCAGGTACCCAGCGCCGTCCAGCTTAGCACCAACTGCAACCCCCGCCTGGTCGCCGCTGGCTGGGGTGGGGTGCAGCGGGTGCAGCGGCCCAGACCTTCTGGGACTCTTCCCAAGTCTACATGGGGGAGGCTTCAGAGGAGAAGGGCCGGCCATTGGGGAGGTCGTACAGGAGCTGTCAATGAAATAAAACC
>JABFFE010000590.1:0-107004 GCA_013623625.1 Fusarium setosum | reverse complement strand
CTCAATTTAACCCTTCCAGCCTATTTTATCCTATCAATCTCAGAGAAAATAATTCGAAAGAAGGTATAGCCGTTATTGTTGGTCGCTCCTTAGCATGCTAGACTACGATGATCTAGTCGACCCTAGAAAAAAGAGATACATTCAACATGTTGTTTAAACTTATCCAAGTAGAGATGGATTTCAGGGCCTTTCAGACGAGTAGGCCTACTCCGGTAGCCCAGGATTAACCCTTCTACGGTTCCCAAGCTTCCTTTTGTCTGAAGTACCAGTACCGGGAACGTGTTGAAATACGACAAGCATTTCTCCGTTGCCGGATGATGTGGTGATCACCTGCTGACAAATGACCTTAGTAACGGCCTAAAAGTACTTGAGCCTTCACATCAGCCCCATTTGTCTCGTCAGCAGACAACCCACACTTCTCCATAGCGCATACGAACACAAAGAAACAAGCAACGCATTCTATTGCATTCAGTTTAAGTCGTTCTGGACGTCAATATGGTCTCCGGGCAAGATGACAGCGATGACGGTGTTGCTGGTAACACGTCGCAACGACCGTCAACAGCAAGAAAGCAGATATCAGCGGAACGGCGAATACAAAATCGCAAGGCTCAAAAGGCATACCGTGAGTTTGACCAAAGGAGGCTGGCACAGGTTACTAAATAGAGCATAGGTGAGAGAAAGCGACAAAGACTGCAGGAGCTGGAGAATAAAGTCAATGCTCTCGAAAGTGCATCCAGTGTACAGCCACAGAGTTCACAGTCCAGCCACAATATTTCCCCCGTGCCAACTGATCTACACCCTGCTCCTATACAACCATTCTCAAGTGGAACTGCAGGTTTCACTGAGGTATCACCTTGGAACGATATCGACATGTGGCTGAACCCAGTACAGCTCGAGAGCAGCCCAGTCATCAACAGCTCTCACTATGCCTTGGAGGAACAACTGCCTGACACAATACCTACTCAGACTCCAGTGTACGTTGACACGACGGCAAAGTACACGCATTCTCCAATAATCGAGGGAAAAGCGATTCAGGTGTATCGCCCTAGCGGGCAAATCCTGTCTATCCGGCCTCGGGTTATACGGGAATACTTCACATCGCTCCCAAAAACCACGCGGGACGAACTTGGAGAGATGGCGAGGCAAGGCGATTTCAAGTTTGTGGATGTCATAAAGTCGCGGTTAGAGACACCCAGAAATAACTTGGCATCCCATCCAACGCAAACAGACCCGTTATTTAGTTCAGCAGTGCAAAATGCCTTGGAGGATTCATCGTATTCTCCCTACCGCAATGTCCTCCACATTGCACGATTCTCATACTTTGCAGCCCTTTTCGCAAACTTCAGCTCACTGGGCTTCGATTTCTCGCTTTTTCTTGACGAGACAAGCATTTCCCCCTTTGTTGGACGTTCAGATCTCGAAATGTCAATAGCCAACGTCCCATCTAAACTCCGCCCGCTGAAATCACAGATCTCTGTGCCTCACCACCCTTACATAGACTCACTCCCATTCCCCGAATTTCGACGTCGGGCGTTGGCAGCTATTTCGACGGACCCACCACTTTTGGATGAGGATGACCTTTGCATCGACCTGATGCTGAATGATGGACTCGTGTGCTGGGGGTCAACCAACCAGAAGGGGGTAGATCATGGAACACCTTGGGAGAGTCGTAGCTGGGAAGCCAAGGGTTGGTTTTTACGCAAGTGGTGGTGGCTCGTGGGTGGCCAAGATAGCGACCTGTGGCAAAACTCGCAGTGGTGGGCGTCGCAGCGAGGCGAGAGGATCTCGATGATGGAGTCAGAGGATCGGTGATGATAACTGGCACTGTTTTATAATATTCCTCTGCAACCCTCGGGTAGACCAGAGTGAACACATCCGCAAAAGAACACTTTGATGATAACTACATCACGGTTTGACTATTGGTCGTGATATTATCCCCATGTATAATCATAAAGTCCGCAGCGTAGGTACCTGATGTTTCTGGCTCTAGTTTCTACTGCCATCAGCGGTTCTCGCCAGCCACTAGCATAAGCAGCGGGAAATGGAAGCTATCACCTCATCCTGCTTACCCCATACCCGGTGTCCGGTGCAGGTTGGCTGACGTTATCACCCCTGTCATTTATCGCGTCGGCAGCCAAGCCAATAATTTTCACTGTTGACAGAGTATTGTGGGGTACGTCAAGGAGGGCGAGTTGAGCGACAAGTTAGAGACGGCGTAAGCGATGGTGTAAGTCTCGACGATGATGATCAGAATTAATGTGATTTTCCTATTTATAAAAAGAGCTCACAATTGATACGATCGCACATAGTCAAATACATAACCCTTTCATCTTCTCCATTACATCGTTACAACTAATATCATCGCGGTAGCAAACTTCACGCAATGGCATCTTTTGGATTTCATACCACCTCAGATGAGGCTTGTGAGGCCCTCAAAGACAACATCACTGGCAAGACGAGTAAGATCAAACCTGAGTATTGCGAATTGGTTCAACATGAACTCATCTCATAAACAGTTGTCGTCACCGGCGTCAGTCCAGGATCCCTTGGTGCAGACACTGCTCGAGCAATTCTGGCCCAATCCCCAGCGAAGCTCATTCTGGCCAGTCAGACAGAGTCCAAATTGCAGGAGGTCATCGAATCTCTGAAAGTCCCCTCAGGCACTTCTGTACATTCGTTGGTGCTGGATCTTGCCTCCCATAATGCAGTTCGCAAAGCGGCTGCTGAGTTGTCGACTTATGTCGATGCCATTGATGCCATGATCTGCACTGCTGGTGTCATGGCATTACCATCATATCAGCAGACGAAAGATGGTGTTGAGCTACAATTTGCCATCAACCATCTCGGTCACTTCCTATTCATCAACTCGTTGGCCGACAAACTTCTTGCCGGAGACGCTACAGTGGTCACATATACCAGCGAAGCCCACACACGCGCCGACTTGGCATTTTTGGATGACCTCACATACGGCGAGGGAAAGACGTACGAGAAGTGGACGGCGTATAGTAATTCCAAGCTTTGCGACATTCTCCTCTCAGTCGGACTGGTCAAGCAATTTGGCAAACGTGGCCTTCGCTCCTTCAGCGTTGACCCTGGTATCATCGTCAGCACGGCACTGACTCGAAGCGTGCCCCAGGAAGACTTCCGTGCCATGGGTGAGTTTTATTTTTTGTTTCTTTATATCGTTCTTGCTGACACGTACCAGGATGGATTGATGAGAATGGCAACTTAAATTCTGCTATTAAAGTCAAGACCCCTGCTGAGGGTGCCTCAACCGGAATTATCGCGGCGTTCGAGCGCAGTCTTTCCAGTACGTACCATATCATTTCGCTCAAATCAAAGAATATCTAGCTCTGACATGTACTAGATGAGCAGGGCTATTTCCTCGCTGATGGGGCCATCACTGAGCAGGGCCTTTTGCCGGCTGCAGTTGATCTCAACTTGGCAGCAAAGCTATGGGATATTAGTGAGAAGCTGGTGAAATAAACCTCACTACTAGACCAAGAGTTGCTAAAGCTGTTCTGGCACCAAGTTTGCATCTCGTATTGATTCAATAGAACTTCAGTTATCCTACTTGTCAAGAACACGACGTCAATGCGGAATATCATAAGAGTTCGTTCCCAGGTGATGAGATAGCTACCAAGTGAGCCCGCGGTCTCCATAAGATATACTACATTCTCAACGGAACTAAATTATGAAGTTACAAATTAACCTTAAACCTTATCTTGACCTTTAAACCCCGTCCATCTAACCCCAGAACACCCATCTCTATCCTATGACATCAACCTTCCGTGACTTGCTTATTCACCGACCTTCAGCCCCTGCATTCCCTGAGCCATGCCACTGAAAGGACAAGCAGACACTGTGCCCTCCTTAAGTGGAACCTCACCAGCTGAAGCGGAATGTTCTGCCATCGAGGCCGCGGCAGGGCCCCCAGTGAACTCGTCACCATCCCGGACATACCACTTGGCAAAGAGATCGTTCTGAATCCAGATAACCTTGCTGAGAGCCTTGACCATGGCGACCCGACGCGACATGGGGAGAGCATTGTGGGACAGGACAGCTTCTGTCAACACGTGTTGGATCAGGCAAAGGGTCGCGCTGATGTGGATGTATTCGACTTGAAGAGGCTTGCTCCTTCGCAAGCCGACATGCATTGCGCTAGTCACACGGCTTGTTAGACTTGACTCGACTCGGCTGGAAAGGGTTGGTGAGTAGGCTGGTGTCCGCGACAGACTTACCCAACATTATCAAGATACTCCCAGAACGCCATCTTGGACTGATCCGAGCATATCTTCTTCAGGTACGAGTTCAAGAAGTTCTTCCTCTCCTGAAGCTCAGGGCTATCCTCATTCAATACACTATTCAAAGGTTGTTCCGATCGTGTGTCTCTGATCTCGAAGGCCCGTGCTGTGATGTCGAACTGGAGGAGCTTTCGGTAGACGACGTGTACGACGGCGGGGATAAGATCCTGGACGAACTTGGACCCAAAGGCGAGGGCCTCTAGATCTCCTACTCGATCATGTTAGTATCAGTGTTCTGATCTGACACAAGATTCGGAAGGCTCGGGATAACACGCACGGTCATTGAAATCGAGGAACTTGTGCAGGTAATCGATTCGGGCTTCGAGGCTTGTGTAAAGCGACTTTCGGTCGATGTGCTCCATGGTAGGCATCATTGTTAAGGTTAAAGTGAAGGATATAAAGCTCCTGAGGTAGTTATCAAAGAGGAATAGGTCTAGTAACCAAGGAATCAAGACAAGGGGAATGAATGCAACTGGGAAAGAATTTTCACACAGCGGAATTTGCAGTTTATTTATGATCAATCCCAAGCCAAAAGCCGAGGCTGGGACATTAATCCGATATGTACGCCCAATATGTGCGCAACAGGGGCCGTTTGGGGGAATGACTGGTCATTATGACCGTTCCTGAGTCTCCCACGTGTGGCATCAGCGTGTGCACCCTCCAGACATTCGTGTGGCGTAATCCAAGACGTTCGCACAGACACAGCCTCTAGACGAAGAGGCAGCTTGTCTAGGCTAGCTCTGCTACATCTCAGCTGGCACCAAGGGTCGCCAAGGATCTAGCTTGCGCACTGATTCGGCGTTCTCGTCGCTTACTGTAATGGATGCGATACTACTACGTAGTAGAGGCCGTTCCGATGTCAAAGCGGCAGACATTTTCAGGCGGGGATTTCAGGGGCCCAAGACTCTAGTGGCCTCGGTTATAGAGGGTCAGCGATCTGGGATCGAGACGTGGCGCTTGGCACCACTTTAATTGGGTCTCTGCGTGTGATAGGGGATTTAGCAGCGCTGTGAGTGGTGCACTTTCAGGGGTCTCTGCTGGCATGGTGTGCAGGGGGACGCCGCCCACGTTGTTGATGTCGCAAACAGATGAGACAGGTCGGGGAAATGGATGTAGCATCCCAGTAGCTTCTGGGCTAGGTAAGCAAGACCACTACCGCTGCAGCCGAGGGCGACACTTAACTGTTCCGATAAGTCGACTTTGTAACGTAGTCATGAATTCGAGTTGGAGCGTCGGGGCAAGTCTTCACTTCTGCCTGCTACTGTGACTATTCAGCCAGCGTCAGCCTCACAGTCATAGCCACACTAGTATCTCAGGGCGCCAATCGGATGACCCTGTCTGCGCGCACAGGACTGCTTGAGTCACTCCAATGACTCGCGCGTCGGTTGAGGGCTTGACACGGTTGGTTGACGCAATGGATAAATAACCACATAATAGACTGGTTTCGTTCCATTTGCTGGCTATAGCTGAACGAGTATCGCCAAGCATCATGGCCGCCTCAGAAACCCATAGTGCCGCTTCAGGCACGAGCCTAAAGATTGCGATCGTCGGCTGCGTGAGTTTACAGACATAGGCAAAAGTCCGAACTAATGAAGCAAGGGCCACGGCGAGTTGGACACGATCTATTCGACTCTTGAAACGCAATGCGAAACGAAAGGGTGGTCTCTATCGGACATTGACTTTCTCATCATCTGTGGTGACTTTCAGGTATTGACGAAGCTAGCTTCAGTTGCGTCATGTAACTCACCATCGCAGGCGGTCCGAAATGATCTCGACTTGAACTGCATTTCTGTTCCTCGCAAGTACCGAAGGATGGGAGACTTTCACAAGTACTACAGCGGCGCTGCGAAGGCGCCAGTATTGACTCTAGTCATTGGCGGCAATCATGAAGCTTCCAACTACTTCTTCGAGCTCTACCATGGAGGTTGGCTTGCGCCGAACATCTACTACCTAGGAGCAGCTGGCGTGATAAGATACGGACCCTGTCGTATTGCCGGATTGTCCGGGATCTACAATGCTTCAAACTACCACAAGCCGCACAACGAGCGACTGCCGTATGAAAGGAATCTGATCCGGTCTATCTATCATGTCCGGGAGTACGATGTTCAGAAGCTTCTTCAGGTCACTCAACCAGTCGATATCGCCCTAAGCCATGACTGGCCTACCTGGGTGGAGCTCTTCGGGGATCATGGGGACCTCTTTGCCGAAAAGCCTCATTTCTTTGAAAGTGCCAAAGTAGACAATCTTGGAAGCAAACCTGCCGCCGAGCTGCTCAACCACCTTCGACCATCGCATTGGTTCTCGGGGCATATGCATACCAGATTTGAGGCTACAGTCAAGCATCGGGGTCCCAAGATGGAGGACACTGTGACGAAGCTTCCTTTACCTGATAATCTTAAGGACTTACTTCCAGTCTTCAAAAAGAAACGCGTATCCTCGGAAGCAACGCAGAGCCCGCCCGAAGAGGAAGGCAAAGCTCAACAGACCAAGTTTCTCGCCTTGAGCAAGGTTGGCGACAGCGTTGCGAGCTACATGGAACTCATGGAGATCGAACTCACTTCTCGTGCAGAGGATGCCATATACAATCAGACCACGAGTAACGGAAAGTTCACATTGTGGTACGATGAAGAATGGTTAGCTATCACTCGGGCTTACAACGATGCCCTGAGAATCCCCGATCCGGATACCCTCATCGTGCCGCCGATCAAAGGACGCCAAAAGTCACCTGCATCCAATATTCCAAAGCACAGGGACTGGGTAAAGGAAAACATTGTTGAAAGGGGTCTCCTGAAAGTTCCTATTGACTTTGTCAAACTTGCACCTGAGCACGACCCCAACCTTGGCTTCAGATCGGATCAACCTGACGAGTATTCGAATCATCAAACAGTTAACTTTGCGGAACTCTTGGAAATGCCCAACAGATTCCATTTGGATTAAAAATTGGAATACCGCTGGGTTGGATTGGAGATGAGTTTTCTGTGTGACGGAAAATAGACAATTCCAAGAAACTTCATGAACGGTGATAGCGAGGATCCGAGGGCGTGCAGGGTAGTCCCGAGAGAATTCTATCTAAGTTGTTGACTACTCCTTAAAGGGTAGGCTGCTTCCAACAATAAAGAATGCCGTTCTAAAGAGGTTTCATTTCTATCTCCGATGGTTGGTGGAAACACCGGCCTGCTGGCTAACACTGCTCCCTTGATAACGTGTGCATCTCTGTGCTGTTGGCTTGTTGGTGATTAAAGGATCTTGATTGGGCCTCTTGTGAGTTGTGGAGAAATCGCGATGCGTTTTCATAAACGCACATTGGGCATAAATATGCACATGCAATTCACAATGTTTATTACGTAGGACCAGAGATCTATGCGCACAACAGGTCTACTTGGTTTGGGAATCCAATACATCGCCTCCTCTGTACCGTTGAACTTCGATAACATGACCGTCTTTCCCTATTGCAATAGCCCCCAACTGATATGCTACTAGGCCAGATTGCCCCAGCGTCGAGAGAGTGTGTGTCATTGCTGGGTCGAGCAAGTAAGGTTGGGAGTCGCTGTCGCAGCGATCTGGGCCAACAAGGCGATACCTGAATATCGAGGGTTGTGAAACTGGTTGCTCCATCGGCCCTTCTGGGCAACCAACGCGATGGCTACTGAAACATGCGTCAAGACAAGCCTAGAACCAATCTTTCTGGCACTGGTGACTTTGGAGTGAAAATCTCCCTGCAAGGAGATGACAATTAGGATGTGTTCACGGTGCGATGTGGATGCTGTCGCTAGCCACGTCTACATGTGCAATGATACGACATGTATCGTTGGGTTTACCGGTGCCATTTACCCGCTTCTCATAGGATTAGCATCCAATGCCATATCAAGTGGAAGAACCACCGACTTGAGGCTTCCCCGTATGAAGACTCTCGCAGTCTGACGTATTCGTTAAACAGCAGGATCCCACAACGTGTGGTAACGATCAGCCTGGCTAATTTCAGTAAGCACAAATTTCCGATACCTTAGCCATGGCGGAAGGGCTCCAACATATGAATGTGGTATGTCCTTGCTCTGCCCGAAATCCGTCGACTACCTCCACATACTCTTGTCTTGGCTGGGGCAGAAGCAATCTCCAGGGGTCCTAGAGTCACGGCAAGACCCGTTGTGGATCTGAACTCCTTCTAGGTATACTTCAGCCGGCAGGCTATCTCAGCTGAGAACTACTACGCCCAGTTCCAATTAATGTTCTTGCCAAGGCATGGCTAAGATTTGTGACGTAATATGGCCGATTGAAGGGCGGATGCAACTGTAGCAGCCGTTGGCTCAGTGTCTCGGCCCAGCCAGCCCTACAACACATGGGTCTCCATTTCCGTAAATGTAGCATATTCTTTTTACAGCAAAGTACATACCCGGACTTCCCTTGCGCCTGGTACTCAACAGTGCGCCTCGTGGCTTGCTCCAACTGAAACACCCCGATCACCCGTGCCGGCCCGAATCGCCGCGACGGCTCAGTCTGTTCTAGATCAGCCAGCCTCGAGCCTAGACCGCCTGTACCTGGGCCAATCAGCAACTCGAACTGTCGTTTTTTTGTTTTTTTTTTTTTTTGAAATATGAGCCGATCAAGCAATTCATCCCTCGGATCCTCACTATCTCGATAATGTGGATATCGCCAACAAATATCTTGAGTAAAGTGTCGAGTTGAAGGTTCCATATGCCTGAATGCAAGCCCCGCGAAGAGATCAACATCGTCGCTTGCAGTTAATGGAAACTCAACAAAGTTGTTTGTTCAGCCAGCCACTGGATAGTCTCGTCGCCGAAACTGCCAACTCTGTTGGTTCAGAAATCACATTCTTGTCCCCATCCTGCTAACCTGAACGCGCATCATTTCCTTCACCTCTGGATGTCAGCGCTGGTGTTGAAATGTCGCTGTCTGTGTCGTTTAGCCCATTGTAACCTTGGGAATGTGAGTCGTGATGCTGATTTGACATGCCTAACTGTGTCAAGATATTGGATTCTTTTGCTGATGTGTTTCATCTAACCAATTTGAGGGGGACAGACTTATTACAATAATAGTTGAGTAGTGTTCACGTGTAAACGGCATGAGATTTCAGATTTGTCATACCATTTGGATTGCAATCGAGTTGGAGGCAAGTAGGTGTCTCAAGTGAATGTTCTATGAACCCCCTCGTTCTAGAACCCTGATAATGCTGTCTGTTCAATGATCATGTATCAATACGTACCGGCAAGGTAAAGAGTTCCAATGTAAGGTGACAGAGAACGGCATGATGCTGTCACCGCCAAGGAACGATTTCCACGCTAAAGAATGCCCTCATCTGCAGGGCAGGCATCATGTCTTGTTGGGCACTGCTGTGCTTCCCTTCACAATACCACCGAAACTGGTATGTCTTGGCTTGAGGAAGAGGTTCCCTTTTTTGTTCTCTCTACCATCGCGTTTTTCACCTTGCGTGCTAGTGGAGATTGTACGTGCTGATGAATTTTGGATTCGCATCCGTTTGTCCGATCGATTTGACTGAGAAGCTACGCCGCGCGTACCTCCAGCCGCGCCGTCACGCATTCCAAGTGACTTTTCACGTACAGTTCACAAGTCGTCAAGACAACCCGTGGACTGAACACTTCGACTATCATATATGAGTATAAATAGGTGGCCTAGAACCTGCTTATCTGTGACTTTTGACCACTGCGCTTTCACTTTTAGCTCTTAACATCAACCTAAAACATTTGCTACGCAAACCTATCATTATTCAGTTTTTTCAACAACTATTGCAAAATGGCACAGAATCCGTCACAGGATCCGTCACAGGATCAGCCACGGGATCTTGTCGAAAAGAACAACTTGGTACCATTCGAGAAGATTGGACCAGGGCCGGGCAGGTACTATGTCCGAAACGACCTGAAAAGGGGAAAGACGGTCAGCAGCGAGATTGGCAAATTTCAGCGTGAGCCATGGTTTAGAACACCGGTTTGTTTCCATCCGCTTTGAATATCATGTGGAAGGACGTGCAGAGGGCTAATTGAATGGTTATATTAGCGTTTGACCGAGGCCGATATCAAGAGACTGACCAGTCTTCAACTTATTACAAAGTCCCGTGACGAACACCCAGATAATGATTTCACGTCTACAAACTGGTCGTGGTTTGAACTCCAAATTTGTAAGCTCGACGAAGAAGACAAACCGGTCACCAGGGAGCTTGGCAACGGTCAACGGCTGGCGTGGTATAGCCATGGCCATCAGTCCTTCAGTGACAAAGACATTTGGGTATGTCATTATTTCGCGTCCTAGAATGGAACACACTTCTCACACCACCGTTGTCTCTAGGGCCGAGGTCGACTATTCGAGCAGCATGACGATATATTGAAGCTGCTCCAGGTAAGTTTCGCTTCTATTCAAGAGACATCCTCTCTATCATGTCATGGGCGCCCCAGCTGATTTATCCATCAAGGTCAATGATGTGATCATGGTTTATATGGGATCGTTCTCTAACCTCAGCAACCACGCTGATTCAGGATGGCTAATCCTTGAGCTTGGGTATGGGCCTGGCTCTGGTGGCTCTGGTGGCCCAGGTGACTGTGAGCATCACTGCAGCATCTTGTGACCCTCGTCTCATCTACTAAATTCTTCTTACAGACGATCCGATATCCATTGAATTTCCGGAAGAGTCCAACAAACCTATCATTCACGCGTTCGGTCGGGAGCGACGCGAATGTCTGCTGATGCCAGGCAATGGCCCCTCACCCAAGACAGATGCAACCATTGCGTCTGGTGGAATTTCTCTGATGCGCGAATTACTTCAAAACAATGAGTGGGATGTGGTATCTACATCTCTCAACCCAGTGACCCATGCTCAAGATATCCCGGGTGCTGATTCAGTCATTGAACTGGGCATGGTCAAGTCCGAGCCCAAGGATGGACTGCGAGCTGTCAAACACCACACCCTAGATAAAATACAGGGACCAGACAGGGCCAACAATCTCCTCCATCTGTTGGATAAGCCGAAGAAGATAATCATCTGGGATGATGCTGGAGTCGACAGGGACCAGGTCATTTGGGATGCTGGAGTCGCCGAGAGCCGGGTGCCGAGTCCTGATAAGGATGACCTCCTGATCTATCGCATGTGCGCACCTTTATGGGAAGGGAAGTTCTGGGGAAAAGCTAAGGAGGCGGCCAAGAATCCCAAACGTTCAGTCATGGTCGTCATCAACGCAGACGATCTTCGCGCTCAGGGCTTTCGTATCTCTCGCGGCATATCGTGGGAGGCGACAATGGAGGACTTTCGGGGACATGTTGCCGAAATCACCCAACAGCTAGGGGAAAGCAAAGTCCATTTGCTTGTACGCTTCGGCTACGAAGGCACCTTTTACGTACCGCCGCCACCGAGAGCCGAGAGAGACAGATTCGTTTGCTGGATGGTGCCGAACAAGGCCGAGGGCGACACTCTTCGGCCTCACAACCGGCTGATGCCAGGCATTGATACGGCGTTCGTCGCCGGCCTGGCAGCCTCCCTAGTCAGACAATCCCCGGACTCTCTCGCACACCTAGGCCACCGTCAGATGGTAACGGCGGTGATGCTCGCGATCACCTGGACCCATCGCTTTGCTTCTATTGGATTTCGCAAACACAGTCTTCAGGGATATCTCCACTATCCCAGCGCCGCAGATCTCTACCGCAACAGAGATGTCGACCTCAAGGAACTTCCCGTGCCATGGTTTATCAGCAGCGGCGAATATGGAATGGGGGATGATGATGGGGACTGGTCTCTTTTTAACGCACTGCAGGGTTCCGAGTTCAAAGTCGCTATTGATTTCATTAAGCACGGGTCGAAAGGATTGCTCCAAAGCAGCGTGCCGACTGCTCAGTTCGGCAACTTGCTCACGGCCGATCGAATTGAGATTGAAAGTTTTCGATCCACCGCGGCTATAGTTCACGAATATCTTCTCAGTGAGCCGAAAAAGCCCTTGTCGATTGCCGTCTTTGGACAGCCGGGCGCTGGGAAGTCCTTTGGAGTGAAGGAAGTCATGAAAGCTGTCATTGATGATAGCGGCCATGAATACAAGCTTCTCGAATTCAACCTTTCCCAGTTCTTGAACCATGCAGAGCTGGTGGCTTCCTTTCACACTATCAGAGATACTGCACTGGAGGGCAAGGTCCCAGTCGTGCTGTTTGACGAGTTTGACTCCGTCTTCGATCAACAGGAACTGGGTTGGCTGAAATACTTCCTCGCACCCATGCAGGATGGCGGATTCCTCGAATCGGGCCGTCTTCGACCGCTACAGCGTGCCATTTTCGTTTTCATTGGAGGTACCTCGAACTCATTCAAGGATTTCACCAAGGACATGCACGAAAAGCCCGAGTATAAAAGGGCAAAGAAACCCGACTTTGTGAGCAGATTGAGCGGGTACATTGACGTCAGGGGTCCAAACGAGGTCAAGGTCGAGCCTCAGGGCGGAGACCAGGCGGCTCAGGGCGGAAACCCACCAGCTCAGGGTGGAAACCCAGCGCCCCAGCCCGATGTCATGTATCGCATCCGCCGAATCATATTGCTGCGAGGTATCCTGGCAAAGCGTTTTAAGGCAGGAAACAAGGGCATCGACGTCGATACCAGGCTTCTCAAGGCGCTGCTAGACCATCCGAAGTTTGACCATGGAGCTCGCTCGCTCGAACTAATTGTGCAGACGAGCAGGCTGTCTGGTCGTCACAGGTTTGAGGCTTCCGACTTGCCCTCACATTATCAACTTGGAATGCACATGGATGTTGAAAAATTCATAAGAGGCATGCGGGCTCCCCCGGCTGTCGACCCACCTCACCCCGTCAACTGGGAGCTTTTCGCCCTTGACCTGGAACTTCGCGGTATATTGGCGTGGCTCGACCGGCAGAGTCTGGCGCATGGGAACAGTTGAGTGGACTGTCAAATATCTATATTTCGATGGAGAAAGAGGGTGCAAGACTAAGATTGAGACATAGAGTCGAGTCACTTGGCCTACCTACTTGGCCAAGTTTTGTGGCGGGTTTCAACACCCATCATTGCTTCGTTATGGATTCAACATCCATCATTACTATGTAACGGGTTTCAACAACCCATCGTTGTTGGGAATTCAAATACTTTCAAGGCCTTGACTTTTTCTGTCTATCTAAACTGCTATGCTGCTCCGTCAAGGGCAGCTGGCTTTCAACAACAAAGAAAACCGTGTGAATGTGTTCAAACGCCGGATGAATACAATCAAAACATCATAACTTACCACTAGTTCCGTCCATTGAATAGTATGGCACTGGGAAGACGGCGATAAGAGGTGGGGTAGAGAACAAACAGATCTGCATTATTTCGTAAGAGAAAGAAAGCAAGAGGAGTAAAAGAGATAGCATAAAACAATTTATATGCTAATCTGCCTATTATCTATTTGAATATGCACCTTTTACTCTCCTGACCCATATTTACCTAACCAGGTATCTGAATTCTTAATCGAAATAATATTGTGAGGCTCCCTTTTTTCAAGACTCTTCCACCTCCACTCCACACCACCTTTACTCGAATCCTTCACCCTCTACGATGCGGGCGAAGCAAGAGGCTCTCCGATTCACCTGGGCACAGTATATCACCATAGCGACCTCTTGATCTTGCCAAGCGCGATATCACCTAGTCTTCTTGGGCGATTGATCTCTCCTGCAAGGATCTTCCTGCGCCGGCACCTCGTGAGTCCCAATATTCACGCTCCACAGCAGCACCTGAAACGCGATTTCTCTTCTCTACTGACACTGCTCCAGGAAGAATCGCTCCACCTAGCACTCTGTTTCCAATCAAACGAGCATCATTCCGCTTTTTCCAATCTGTGGCTTCTCCCTTTTGTGCCCCCCGGGAGTAGCCACTCTCTTTTGCTCTATCAACCCTTGACAGCGAAAATATCTACTTTCGGGGGTCAGTGTACTGAAGTGACATTGTCCAAACCATGTCGGGTCACATCAAAGAGGAATCCTCCGACAACGAGGAAGAGAGATTCATCGTCCGCTTGAGTGTCAGCCCCTCTCTGCTGTCCCGATTGGAATCATCCCCATTTCTCTTCGGCTCGGACGAAAACTATCAGGCTAGCGATGACGTGAGCATTGATGATACACACTCCAATGATGGCGTCGAAACCAACGAGAATCCCGAGACTGATAGTAAGGCTAAGACCAATGGCGATATTGGGTACGACGACCTCTCTCCCATCTTTCCCTCATCGCCTGGCTCCCTCGCTTCCGACTCTGGGGACGCGTGCGGGCCCGAAACTCCGGCAATGGAGGTCGATGAGCGGGCTGAAACCATCATCAACGCAACTGATTCTCGTCAGAGGTCCGAAGTCGCCCCTTCGTCTTCGGGTGAACAATCCCCTACCGCATCTAACATGGCTGCCGACGAACGGACCAGTACTCCTGCTTCGAGTGTCAGCAGTGAAGCTACCCCCACCAGTCTTGCCTCCCAATGCCAGCAAGCGATTACTCTGTTCTTGGATCAAGTCGAACAAAAGGCGCAGGTGGCCGGAAGACAGGCTGCCCGGCTTCAGCATGAAGATATGTGCCAGCGATTGGACGGCCATCAACAACATTTTGCTTCTTTGGAACAGCTCATGGAGACCCGACACCGATTGGCCACCGGTGAGCATGCTGAGATCGAGAGTCATCTTGAAATTCTCCTCAAGAGGATTGGGGACTGCGAGGAGAAATCCCACACAATGTCCGAAAAGTCCAAGCTCTTCCAGCGCCGCGTTGATGATCGGCTTGCCCTGCTTGAGCAGAACGTCACTGAACGTCTCATCGGTCTGGAGCGGGGAGTCAACGACCTGTTGACTCGTCTTGATCAAAGTTTCAACGACAGGGTTACTCGTATTGAGCAGAGCTTCAACAGCCGACTTGCCGCATTGGAGCTAGACGATGCGGGTGCTGGGAACCAGAGGCCCCGGGCTGACATTCGGGAGCGTAAGCGCAAGCGTAAGCGTAACCACTAGTCTTGAATTTCCTTACGTCGATGATCTTTGTCGTGGAGCGAGACAACATATTGGGGGAGACGGCGCATTTGGGGGTTCGAGGAGCATTATTGTTCTAGACGAAGCCGAGAGAGCATCAAAATCGGGGCACATGGGTCAGTTGCGGCAGGCGAGAAGGCTTGCAGGCAGCAGCTGGGTTATGTGGGCGCACAGTGAGAAAAACAGAGGCAAATTGATTCAATTCATTCTTCGGAAGCAGTAACCAGAGCCAGTTCTTGATGCAAGAAAAGCTTCCCATCCTAAGGTCTCTCTCACACACTTCGACATTTGTATTGGTAGGATTCTACGACTACACTGCTGATGAAACTTCAAAAACACGCCAGTGGTGCACATGTCTAATCCTCGTCCGACGAAAACTCTTCAAAGATATCGTCATCCTCTTCTTGCTGCTCCTGCTCATCGGAATCCTCCTCCCTTGACCGTGGACTTCTCCTCTGATTTCGGGAGTCTGAAGGACTACGCTGCTCAACCCTTGCACGTGAATGTGGTCTATCTCCGGGAGGAGTCAAGTACGGAGAACCTCTTTCCCGTCTCACGACCCGTTGCGGCATCAGATGCTGTTGCTGCCGTCCGTAGTCCTTTCTCACCCACATAGTTGACGCCTCCATGGCATCTTCGATATGGCCATCGTTCCGCAGTGACATGTCCCTGGCAAGGTCACTGTCGTTTCCTCTTACAGCATGAAGGTAGTCTTCAAAATCCCTCGCCGTCTTGGCAATGTTGCGGAAGCTATCCTTGGTCAGCCTCACTGTCATCCATTTCTTCTCCCCCGTCAGGGCAGCTTCTTCCGTCGTCAGACCCGCGTCTTCAAGTTTGTTGTCCCGTTCGTGATGGGCCAGTGCGATGGCCAGCTGGAAGGCATTTCGAATCTGTCGGCCGTTCCATGCTGTGCCTGTCTTCTCGTGCGTCTTGTAATGGTTTTTGGCAAACGCCAGGAGAGCGTTTCTGTCGAACTTGATTTTTATAGCTGCACTCTTGTTGTCGCGTTCGATGCGGTTGAGAATGCCTTCCCAGATGTCCACTGTCGCTTGGAGCTGGATGGTAGGGTAGGCTAGGGACACATGAATGCGGGACTTGAACGCTTCGTCCAAGACGCCCACGCGGTTAGTCGTCAGGAACAGAATTCCAGAATAATATTCCAGCTGACGGAGAAAGACTTGAAAGGTTAGCTTAGGAGCCATGCCAGATGATGGTTTGGATAAGACATACCAGATACCAACGCATTGTGGTTCGTATCACGCCAGTCACGCCGAGCCAAGAAGACATCAGCTTCATCAAGGAGCAAGATGCAGCCCCATCGCTGCGCTCTCTCGGTGTGCTCCGTCAGAGACTTTTCGACATCGCTAGGGTCTGTGCCAAGGTCACCGCAAGTAATCGGATACAACGGTCGCCGAGTATACGCAGCCAGTGTCTCTGCAGTACTTGTCTTGCCTGATCCGGGCGGTCCATGCAGCAGAACAATCATTCCGCGCCCCTTGCCTCTGACGATATCGATCTGGGTGGTAACATCGTCTTTGGAGCCTGGCTGAGGGATAGGCTTTGACTCTATCACTAGATTCTTGACCAGGCCAATCAACAGCGTGCGGTGGCTCTCGGGGATAACAAGGTCATCGAAGCTACCACCTCTGGCTTCATCGCTTTTGTCAATCTCGGACACCCTGTCAATGTCGATCTGGACTAACTTCATATAAATACCGTGTCTATGGAAAGGGGGCTTCAGAGGGCTTACCGTATCGCCGAGTTCGAAAGACATAGGCGGGCACTCGGTACGGAAATAGCTGAAGGCTAGCTTCCGAGTGAGAAAACAGTCCGAGTTCGACTGGTTCGAGGTCCATCTGATGTGTCGACATGAAATCCTCAACCGCCTTCTGGTCGACCTCGTGATCACAAAGATCCCAGTCCTGACCTCCTATAGTCTCCTCAACCTCCGCGGCTTCCGGGTTGGTGCGCTTCAGAACCCCCAAGGTGGGCTTATGACGAGGAAAGGTGCGATAATATTCTTTGATGTCAATGAAAGCATCGCCGTGAAGTTCTTCGGGTGATTCCTGTGGATTCCGAGGACAGGTGATTCCTGTGGATTCCGAGGACAGGTGATTCCACTGTAGCTCTTGTGACCGTAAGATGAGATGTACCTCTTACCCCTCGCTACCAACTTTTTGACAACCTCGTCTCTCTGCTCGTGAAACCTGAGAGGGTAGATGGGAAGATCAGTGATCCTTCGCTCACCGGCGTAGTGCTTGATCTGTTCACGTCCATCCACTGACCCGACGAGATAGCCATCGAATCCCATGACATAATGATCAATGGTCAGCGGGCTCCACGTGCCGTGTCCCAAGTTATTGGTGATGATTTCGCCCTTGTCCCCCGGTCGTTCAGTTCGGTCTATGTAGGGTGTCGGCCTGAATAGATTTAGAGTTTCTTCCTTTGTTGGACCTCTCTTTCGTAGCTGGCCACCAGTGACTGCGTAAGCTCTGCAAAGCTGCACGTGGCCCCTCTCCTTGAAAAAGAGAACATCTCCAGGCTGGAAAAGGTAGCAGAGGTCCTCAAAGGTGATCTTTTCGAGGGTCCCGGACTTGATCTTCTGTTGCAGGTCGAGGTAGGATGCCAGTTCCGTCTTCACAAGGTCATGTAGCAGTCGCAAATGATTGACGCGAGTAGTCAGCTCCTTTTCCTCCTTTCCTGGTTTTCTCTTCTTCAGGCCTGTCTCAATATTTCCTCCGACCTGTGCCTCTGGTTTGTGGGGCTCCGTAGTACTGGCTGAAGTATTTGACGAGAGCTCAGTGCTGTCTAAGGCAAGATTGCCTGGCGGAGGCAGGCCCTGCGTATGGTCATTGTTTTTGCTGGGCGGGGTGGCCTCCTTGGCCGCAGAGTTTTGTGCACTTTTTGGCGACTGTGGCGGCTTCGCATCTTTGTTCGCAGTCTCCTCTTTCATCTGGGCCAGTCTGTCTTGCAACTGAGAGAGTCTCTCACTGATCTTGGGGAAGTACTTGACCAATAGCTAAGTAGAACAGATCAGTATAACAAAATCGCTGACTAAAGAACTTCAAGTACCGACTTTATATGGAGGAGCAAAGCTATTAACGTGAGAGAACTGTTAGCTTCGTTCATCATAGGAACACGGGTGAGTGGTCGCATACGTTACTGGCCCATAACTGACAATCATGACGTCGGTGATATCTTCAAGTTCGAAGGTTAAGACGTCAGAGTAAATTGCAATCCTCTGAGGTTGCTCTTGCCGCTCTTTCACGCCTACTTTCGAACCCCTCTCATGGTCGACGCTCCCAAAGGTTGAAGGACTGCGGTAGTAGGCCGTAATCACAAAGGTGCCCTCAGTTGTCGCTCTTTTCCACTCATCCATGCTGTACCTTTTTACCTCGCAAGTCAAGCTATTTCCTTCGTTCTTTTCACCTTCTTCTTCTTCTTCATCGTCACTCTTCCTGCGAAGTCCATGAGACCGGGTCAGTGTTCTGTTGGTTCTATTATTCCAGTGCCGGGAGTGTTTTTCGCCTTACTCTAGCAGCTGAATCTGTTTGGATTCTGTCGCCATCTTTCGGATGAGTTCAATTTGCCGGGTAAAGTTGAAAGGGACGACTGCCGGATAAGCTTGACGCAGGTCTCCAAGTTCTTGCTCAAGAATATTTGCTACCAGGTCCAGCTTCTTGCCTATCATAGGATTGACCGAGGCCGTTGTGGTAACCGCTGGATCCTGCTTCTGGTTCTCCGAAGTCTTCTCCGCCTCTACCTGCTGACTGCACGGTTGCTGGCTGCTGTCTTTGTGCAAGGCGGAGCTAGTGGGCTCAGAAGTAGACGCGGTACTCTCATTAGGCTTTGTCTGAGAACTTAGGCTGGCATCTTTGCCTTGACGCGCAGGCTCGGTTGGTTTCTCTGGCTCCAAGACAGTAAGATTCGTTGCCGCAGAGGCTGTCATGGTGACCAGCTGGCAGGAACAGATGGCAATCAGGTAGAGAAGGGTCCCAAAGAATGTAGGACCTAAAGTGAACGAGGAAGTCAAGAAAATACCAAATCTTATTCTGGTAGGGAAGAAAAGAAGAGAGTGATATTTGGGATTGTGAATGGGGGCGGGCGCTGGGCACAGGGGACGGCCAGGCTTCCACTGTGTCAACAAGCGCCAGCCTGGTGGTGCCAAGCCATGCGCGCTGGTATGCAAATGTGGGGGATAAGAGGGCCTTTTCAAAAGAATAGCGACTGATTCGACAGTGTGTACGCAAGCTGACAGGAGGGTGCGGTGGGAGCACTGTTGGTTGGCTTCATATGACAGGGGTTGTTGTGTAAGTCGCCTATGAGAAAGCGTTGAAGGATCATGTTGCAGGAGCTGATATGCTACCTTCGACCGTCAGCCTCAACTCCGCCCTCTTCTCTCGGACGAGGCTCTGAGGCCGTTCCTCCCAGTATCCACAGTTGCCCAGTGTCCTCGAGTTCATTTCGTCGTCGCAGAAGTTACGATTCAATCCGTATTCAAGACACCGGCGGCCAACATGGATTTCAGCAACTCTATACCGGCTCTGCCGGGCCCCGAGCGGCGAAACGCGGCTCCGACAGCCTACGAGGTGCCGGAATACATGGTCAGGAAACTAGACGGCCACATCCATCCAGCACTAAATGCCACGCCAGGATCCGGGGTGGTTTACACCGGGTCAGAGCAGTGGGTAGCGGAAACAAGCCCAAGTAACAACATGTAACGTGTCACTATCCAGTAGTTGTATCCAGAAGGAGTTGATTGACCTTACGACAGTGATTACGACGCCATATACAAGGTATGCCTTGAAGCGCAACACTCGCTAGCTGCGAAGGCGAACCAACTATGCACCAAACGCAAAATCCCCTTCCTTGACTTGACAGCCTCTCACTCCTGGTCGGATGTCGAGAAGTCTGTGTTAGGAGCTTGCAAAGCCTTGGAAATGCTTTCCGAGAAGGACAAGACGGTCTGCCCAGGATTCACTGGTAAAATGAAGAAGGCTTTCAGAAGCCTTTGCAGTCACGCCGGGGCTGGGACTACGCTTTCGAACCTCGTTCCAACCGACTCGTACTGCTCAGTGCTGTGCGGCGGGCTCAAGGTCATCTTCAAAGCGCTTGAACAGGCCGGAACCTACCGGCAAGAAGTTTACAATGCTCTCGAGGAGCTTCCCTTTATTTTGAATGACAACGCCACGTTGTTAGAGCTCCACAGCAGAGATAAAGAGCTGCATCACCGTGTTGCCTCGTTGTACACATCCATGTACAGGCTTATGGAAGTGATTGTAAGCTGGTTCCTAAGAAGCTCACTTGGTAAGTGTCTGTGATGCGGAAGTTGAACTGTCAGCTAACTGTTGTCTAGTAACTGGAACCAAGATATTCATCAACCCCTCCGGTTTCTCGGACAGACTCAAAGACAGCTTGGCCTCAGTCAAGCTTGCAGCCCAGCGATTCGCTGCACGCGTGGCCATCACGTCAGCCGAAGAACAACGAGCCCTAGCACAGCAGAACTACTCGATCATGTATATGCAAGACCAACACTCACGGCATATGAGCCGTGAGTTCAGGCAATTGCAGACCTCAAATCTTATCGTTTTGAGTAAGGTTTCCGAGTTTCTCGACAGTCAAGCCAAAGCCGAGCAGGAACGCCAAGAACTCAGGGCTCAGCAAATGAAGATGCCTCGAATCGAAGCCCCAGAAATAAGCACCGAAGATATGTTAGAGAGATATCTTTACGACCCGTACCTAGTCCCTACAGACTGCGAGAAAGTGCTCAGACTACGGCACATACCCGGATGCGACTTCGATGAGGACGTTGTTTCAACAATCAAGTCCCACCCGCGATTCCTTTCTTGTCTCACGCTCAACGAGTCTTCTCTCCTCTTGGTTGATACACCATCAGAGAATTCCGCCTGTAGCAATGAGATGCCCATCGCCAGTGCAGAGGTTTTGCGAAACTTGGTCAAGTTCTCCGAGCAAGCCCTGGTGGAGGATACATCAACTACCAGTCTTATAACCCTGGCATTCTTTTGTAGCCAGCACAAAGACTTCGTGAGGGATGAGAACGGAAGCCCGGCAGAGTTAGCCATGAGCCTGCTCTTGCAGCTACTTGACAAGCACCGTGGTTTTGACCCGTACAGCCTGGGGTTTGTCGATGATGACCTGGACCCAACTGATATCGAAAGCATTTGCTCTGTGTTTGAGGCTTTGGTGTCTCAACTCCCGGCCAGTGTTATCATAATTCTCATTATTGATGATTTGAGAGTCTTTATGCAGCCTGCAGAGCGGCAGCGTGGGACACTCGAGGTTCTTGAGCGACTGCTAGGTATTTACCGTAGCGGGGAGTATGAAGCAACGCTCAAGTTTCTATTCGGTAACTCGACTAGAGCCAGTTTTAGTGATGAGCTTTTTACGGACGATGAGATACTGAGAATATGGCCAGGTGGCCCAAGTTGGCACAGTTAGCAACACTAAGCGATGCCAATCAAACAGCTGCTTCCAATTTGACTCCGAATTTGGATGTATTTCATGAGAAAATTAGTTATTGAAGACAAGTGTTTTGCGTTCGAGGACAGTGACTTTACCAAGTCACACAACAGCCACTGCACATTCATTTTAGGCAGGTTGAAGGACCAGTTTGCGGAACTCGGCGCTATACCCCGGCCTGCCTCTGACCTGAAGGTGGCGGAGATAATAGTAATGTCCCGACCTGCCATTACCGGCAGAGGTGACCGACACTTTGCATGTTGACAGTATTCTGACTCAGCATGCTCGAGTCAGATGGACGAAAGTAGACATTCTCCGCTTCCGGTGTCACAGTCTTCATTTGTCGGAAGCCGATAGAAGGTTACCATAGGAATCCTCCGGAAGTACTTTTCCATGTCCGTCGGTTAATCTCGTGAGCTCCATATAAGTCTGCCCTGGATCCGGCTCTTCCGGCTGATCTATAACCTATCTTGTAGAAATACTTTCAGTTAAAATGAAGCTCTATCCACTCCTGGAAACACTATTTACTTCGGTTTTGGCGAGATCCACGATCGTCAACAGCCCTGGTAGATGCTCTGATCTGAAACTTCAAGCGTTTGCCGATTTTGAAATACTTCATTATCAAGCGATCGAGAAACGAAACTATTCACCGCCAGGGACTGAAACGACAGTCGACATATGCAATCTGACCCTTTCTCTCCAGCACCATGACGCTGATGATACTGTCATCGTGGGCATTTGGCTTCCTCTAAAAAGCTGGAACGGCCGCTTTGTGGCGACTGGTGGTTCAGGATTGTCGGCCGGTTCTGAGACAAGCCTAGTTGAGCCAGTGATCAAGGGATTCGCAGCAGGATTCACAGATGCCGGACTAACGCTCAACAATACTCTTAATCCTCAGACTGGGAAATGGATCCTCGGAGATAGCGGCGGTATCAATGAGGTTCTCTTGGAGAACTTTGCGCATCGGTCTATCCACGACCTGGCGGTTGTAGGCACTGCTGCTGTCAAGTCATTCTTTGGCACAGGGCCTCGATATGCCTACTACACGGGTTGTTCTCAGGGTGGCCGGCAGGGTTACTTTGCCGCTGAGAAACATCCAAAGGACTTCGACGGAATCTTGGCCAATGCTCCAGCTATCAACGGTCCTCAAGTCGCACCTGCAGAGTTTTGGCCCTCAGTTTTGATGGGAAACATCGTGGCGCCGCCTCAATGTGTTTTCAGAGCATATCAGCAAGCCATCATTGAAGCCTGTGACCTTCTGGATGGTGCTCGCGATGAACTCATCTCAAAGCCTGAAAAGTGCCACTACGATACGTCCCGGCTTGTGAAAAAGAAGATCGAGTGCAGCGAGATAGATAGCACAGTTACCATCACCAACGATCATGCAGAATTAGTAGCAAAAATCCTCCAAGGCCCAGTCGATAGCAACAACAAGTTTCTCTGGTACGGAAATCCACCTGGAGCCGAGTTTAGCGGCTTGGCCAATACTACTACCGTCAATGGCTCAACAGTTCCTGTCCCTTTCATATCATCCGAGGCGTGGATGAAGTACTTCGTCGCCCAGGATCCTTCACTGGATACAGCGAGCCTATCCTTCTCAGAATATGAGCAACTGTTCAAGAAGTCGGTCGAAATCTACTCAGATTCTTTGGGAACGGATAACCCAGATCTCAGTGCCTTTCGGAGAGCTGGTGGAAGACTCCTCACATGGCACGGCATGGCCGATTCTTTCATCGCCCACCCAAGCACCGTACGATACTGGAACAAGCTACGCCAGAAAGCCCACAGCCAAGATGAGCTGGATAATTTCTACCGGTTGTTCCTCGCTCCAGGAGCTGGGCACTGCTTGGGTGGAACTGGGCCCAATCCGAAGGACCCTTTGTCAGCTCTTGTCGACTGGGTTGAAAATAGTGTGAACCCGGACACTCTTTTCGCAGAAACAAAGGTGGAGGATGAGCTGGTTACCCGCAATCTTTGTCCGTATCCGAAGAAATTAGAGTATGACGGGAAGGGCGATGTGAACCTTGCTGAGAGTTTCTCCTGTTCTCGATAATGCTCCTGCCACCAAAGGGGATTTACAATCATATTATCGGTATTATAACTCTAGCACCTTCAGACAGATTACGATCATATTATTCCTCAAATAAGAAAATAGGACACTATGCTATAGGGATGACATGACACGTTACAGTATTACCTCAATAAATCGTGCATCTCCTATTAAACAAATACTGAACTGGCTCACTTCATAACATGCCCCTTACTCCTTCCAACCATCTCCAGCTCCAAGCATCCAGTTCACTCCAACCAAGCGCAGCTGGTGCTTGTCCACAAACGTGACCGGGTCGAATGATCGTCTCTGGACAAATTCTTCACCTCCAACATCTTCCTTGGTCAGATCCAGGTTGGCAGGCTGTCGGTAAAGAAGGAATAGATAGCGATGAGGCTTGGAGCTACATAAAGAAGAAAATGATTAGTTACTAATGGCAAGTTTCTCAAATGATCGTTTCGTTATTGTGACGTACTCATCTTTAGGACCTGGCCCGAGGTACTCTGTCAAAGGGGGCTGGATCTGCGCAACCACGGGCTCCTCGCCGCTCAGAGGTCTCAGGCCCGGAAGAACCCAGTGGCGCCAGAATGCAAACTTTGGATCGTCAGGAGCAGGAGCATCGGGGTCAATCAGCAGGAGCATGTAGGTGGCGTTTGATGGACTGTTGGGCTGGAATGAATTAGTAAATCTCCCCTTATATGCTAAGATGTAGCCTCAAACCTCTTGGCCAAAACGAATGCTAGGAGATAGCTTGCACTGGGATGTGCGAAAGAGATTGCCCAGTTCAACCGGTCTTTCATCAAAGGATACCTCGAGTTTGGTCGTCGGCTTGAAGCCCTCCGGGATGAGGGCCGATGCAACACCAGGAACCAGCTTAGCCTTGGCCAAGGAGTCCGACAGCGTACTTGCAGGGTCTTCGGGCGCCATGGTGGATGAATTATTGTTGGATTTTACGCGCCTCCAAGCGTCAATTGAGGTCTTGACCGGCTGACGTCGAGGCTGGATCGATGACGATGGTCTTGGCCTTTGAGTGTCTACCCCACGTTTGGGGGTTGCACGGGGCTACAACGTGACTGGTGGAAGAATCTGCAGGTTGTATCTTGTCCCCAACTGATTGGTGCCCCCAATCTACCTCCCGATTTGGTGGGAGTGTCTGGTTGCTGAGAAGGCTGAAAGAGGTGCTACGCCCCCTTCCGCGTTCAAATACAGCTGTTCATTACTTGTAACAGTGGCAGCAACAATAGCTTCTCAGCTTACGCGGATTCTAACAAGCGCTATCTAATCAAATACATCTATAACGTACCTCACGTTCCTCTGCTCGTCAAACCAAGTCCTCGCCTCCTCAACACCCACATGGCCATTCTTTCTAGACTCCATCTCCATCTTGATCTTGATGATGGTTTCCCTAACACCATCAGCCATCGCTCTCGAGCCACACACATACACCGTAGCACCCTTCTCCCAAAGACTGATAAAGTCTTCACGATCCCGCCAAAGTAGATCTTGAACATATTTGCGCTCTTCTCCATGTCGACTATACGCTCGTCTAGCGTCTACCGCACCCAGAGTCTGCCAATTGTCAAACTCATCCCGGTAGAGATCATCTTGCCCCGGCGAACGACAGCCAAAGAACAACATGGCCGACGCAAGTTTACGGCCGACTGCCAACTGAATGGCTCGTTGTTGAATAAAGCCCCTAAATGGTGCAATTCCAGTGCCAGCAGCGATGCAGAGAATCGGTGTGTGCTCTGGGTTTGATGGGAGGCAAAAAGCGGGAGGTGATGAGCGGATGGCTATTTGCAGAGTGTCTCCTTCACTGAGTGAGTCTAGGTAAGTGGATGCAACTCCTACATAGGTCCCTTGACCAGAGAAGGCGGGCTCGTTGAGGATAGAGAAGGTAATGGTGGCGTGAGATTGATTCCAGAGAGGGGATGAGGAGATAGAGCTGCGGATAGCAGTCAGCAATTGTGAATGGTTTTGGCAAGGAGACACCTACTATTGGCGAATCCTCATGGATGGAAGCATCTGCAGGAAGTTCCCAATAGATAGATCAACAGAGGGATATTGTTCCAGAATATCCAGTACGGACACGCGCTTATCGCTGATTTCTTCGACATATTTCTCCTCAGAAAGGGAAATGAGACGGGCTTTGGTGTCTGGGTCCAACGTAGCTTCGGAAATAGCAACAAGATTCTATAACACATCATTAGTTTCATGGCACGAACACATTGTGTTTTCACTGGCTTACCCTCTTCGTAGCCGGCTGTCCAAGCTCAACATACGAACTCAGCACATCGTAGGCCGATACAGACGTATCGGTCGGCAAGACTGTCGGCGTACTACTCGAAATCTCCAGATGAGCATCCCACGGGAGCTGGAACCTCCTCAATGCTCGACGAACAACTTGTTCTGGATTGATAGGCAGAACAGCAAGGTAATCTCCAGCTGCGTACTGAGTGCCCTCGGGTAGACGGATCTCGATATGCTTCTTCTTGGATTTGACAACAGCATCGCTCGTAAGAGTCTTGACCGTGATGGCCGTTGCCTCTTTCACGTCTTGACGAAGGGTCAGGGGTCTGAAGCTGGAGCTCTTTACACTCAGCCCCTGGTCTACTGACTGCTGATTAGACTTGATGTTGTAACGTGATTCAAGGCCGGGCCAAAGGACACCGTCCTCCCAGGTTTCAAAGTCGGTGAAAACCATGTTCTCGGAAGCATCTGTGAGGCCGATCTCGACAAGCCGAGTGGCCCCAAGCTTCCCAAGCGTGCTATCGACCAGCTTGGGAATGCGATGGAAGGTCTGCACCCAATCCTTGTGTCCACAGCCAAAAACTGCGTACGACACATGGCTAAGCGGCTTTCCTTCCTTCTCGGATTTCTCCAGCCAGTTAACAAAGTGCCCGGCATTATCGGGAGGCTGTCCCTCGTATGAGGCCGTAATTATAACGACAGGCTGATCAGAAGGCAACATCTCTTTCGCCGTGTCAAGACAATCAATCTTGACGACTTGGAAGCCATGCGTCGTAGCATCAGCTGCAACTCTCTGCGCCAAAGATTCACAGGTCCCACTGTTAGATCCATATAGAATCGTCATTGGGACGCCGTGTTTAGCATCGCCAGAATTTTTAGTCACTCCATTTGACTCATCCGTTGCCGAGACAGCCAGTCCGGCCAAACGACGTTCAAGAGTTGTCGGGGTAAGGTTATCCCTCAGGATCGCTCGCATGTGCATATCCTTCGGCTTAATCGTCAACGTCTGTTTGAAGCCCAGTTCGTAACTAGGATCAAGGACAAAGTTGAAGTTTTGCAAAAGCATGACCATGACGAGAAGAGTTTCTTGCCAGGCAAAAGGTCTTCCGATACAGGCTCGCATGCCATTGCCAAAAGGTTTCCAGCAGTTGGGAAACTCCTTGGTGAGCTTGGCGAAATTGTCGTCAAACATTCGCTCGGGTTTGAATTCGGCTGCATCGTCGCCGAATACCGTCGGGTCGAGTTGTGACTTTGCGAGGAGATTGACAATAGTTTCGCCCGCTTTAACGGGATACTTGCCAGCAAGCAGGGTGTCTTCGAATGCCTCAACGGTGAAGAGCGGGATAGCTGCGTTGAGACGGAGAGTTTCTCTCAAGACGCCATTCAAATACGGCAGTTTAGAGAGGTGCTCAACCTGAATGGGACCCTTGCCTACCGCCTCGTCGACCTCTTTCTGGGCAAGTCGGTAGGCCTCTGGGTGTTTGAGTAGCTGATAGAACGCGAAGGACAAGAGGCCTGACGTCGTTTCGTGCCCTGCGATTAGAAAGGTGATCAAGTTATCCATGATACTCTCATCAGTCATTTTCTTGCCGGTTTTGGTGTCGACTCCTTCCAGCATTGCTGTCAAAAGATCCTTTCGAGTACTTCCGCCGGCCTTGCGAGCATCCAGAACTTCCCTAGCCGTACTTCTCATGACTTCGATATCCTCCTGGTATTTTTGATCGCGGGCACGGTAAACGATGCCGGGTAACGGGAGCCGTCGTGGCTTCTCTCCCGCCTCGGTAAGAAAATCACCCATTGCTTCAATAAAGGGATGGAGAATGGGAGAGTAGTAGCTGTTGAATCTATATCCCATGGAGCACAAAGCCAGAGTGTCTAGTGTGAGACGTGTGAAGTCGTCAGTCACGGTAATTGGAGAATCAGGTCCATATCGGGCCCATTTGAGAGCCAGCTGGGAGGCAATATCGTGCATTTCGTCAAACATGCGCTGGATCGATAATGGGCCGAACGCTGGCATCAGGACTCTGTGGGCAATGCCCCAGTTCTCCTCTCCCAATCTCGCCTTCATCTTGGTTAGGTTGCTGTTGCGGTACCATCTTGGGAACGCTTACGGTAAAGAGTCCATCGTGGACACCTTGTCGGATTTCCTATACCAAAATGAACAATGCTGAGATGCAGAGGAACAAGTCAGGTCTCACGGTCAGGGCTGAGTTGACGCTTTTCTTGAAGCGCTTCTCATTGCACGTCTCGTTTACCAAGGCTTGCGTGGAAACGATGACGACAGTTCTACCAGGAAATCTTAAACGATAAATCCCGCCTACAGAAAACACATTAATACAGGCTTTCGGTCCCGAATCTCGTGGTCAGACGCACCGCATTGCTCAGCAAGTGAGACCATAGACCCCAACGGGAATTCGGGGTCGATTGATGTAACGTTGCCCAGTAGAGGCAAGCCCCAGGGCTCTGGAATGTCGACGGTTTCACTCATTGTGTATGGCGTCGGCTGTTTCGACCGCTGCACTCCTCGTCGGTGATAACTAGGAGAAGAAAATTATCAGTAGCGACAAGTTTTCATGTCGTCAAAATTGCGTGGTTCACATGCCTCGGCACACAACCCCCTGCATTGACCACGGCACTCTGCAATTTGCCATGTCCCTGGTCTAACAATGGAGGGCTTCTTTATTTTTGTTGGCGGCGTAACCCTTAAGAGCAATATGTCCGGTGGCGTTGGGCCAGACACGGCCCCACTTGATGATCCCCGTCTCGCGCCGAGACGGCTAATGGTCGGTCCGTCTTTGATGGTTTATTTTTGCGAGACATGCTCCGCGCTACCGCGTTTGATAAATGAGATGACATCAGTCTTGTTTCTTTCCACAGCTTGGGAATCCTTGAACTTGACGCTGTTGTAGCATCAGCATCGCCTACCTAACAGCGCTAACCTACGGACCTTGCTGAGAAGCTCCCTGAAATACTGGGGTATAAAGAGTCTAAAACGCGATTAAAACCCAGGGGGGAAACCAGTTAATTGAGCATCTAGCAATTCTATACTCTTGGTTCCTTGTGTTTCTGCTGTAGCGCTCACGTGTGATGCGAGATAGCCGCTCTCACGAGAAGAACTGTCGACCATGCTCCTCGCGCGAGAATTGTCTATACATAGCATTGGCAGAGACATACGACAATCGCAGTTTGTCTTATGATGGCATACATCGGACTGTATTTCCCTCTGCTTATTGGTGAAATGTTGGGCCCGACAACTATCAGTAATGCTCGACTGCTCCGTCAAGGCCAACATTCACCCCAAGTGACGAACTTGTGCGGATGACACAAGTGCCATGACTCTACTACGTAATAATGGTACGACAATGGAGCATGATTAAATCATGAGACTTGCCTACCCAATGGACTAGCAATACCTCGTCAAATCCTCTGCGATCGTCGAATTGATAGCTGGTTGCATCCGATGCACTTGCTCGAGGCTTATGGCTTGACCAGGTCTGCCATGCATCTTAATCAGCTACACTGATGCCCCGTGCTATTTCGAACGGAACGTTGATAAAAAATTATAATGTCGCCCTAGAAGGACTGAGTTTATATTGCATACCATAATCCAGTGCTACACAGGGTCAAGTTGAGGAGTATCCCCAATGGTATCCCACCGCCTTGGTAGCGCTGACCTCGGTCTCGTCGGCCGATTTGGTTTGGTGGTGATTATTAAACATGGTTGGTAATCATACTTACCTACAAGTGCTTTCACTTTCACTCCTTGTCTATAGAATAGGCTAGTAGACGATGAGCACAAGACGTTGTCGATGTGATGGGCATATCGCAATTAGAAAAAAAAATAGGCATTGAGTGTTGGCGAATGTTTTTCTGTCTTGCAAATATCGCTACTCCCAACTCCATTCCTGCTTGCTCCATAAGCCTTGAAATGTTACAGTCAACGGGCCACGCTTTCGAGAGTCAGGGAAAGTTGGAGATGCTAAAACTAATGGACCCCTGGCTCAAGGTACCCTACGCCACCCCAACTTACCCGAGTTAGGGAGATATCTGGGCATGAGTTACGACAGGATCTCAAAAGACGTGTTACTGGTAGACTTATTGAAGTTTTCCAGTAGTATTGAAGGTTAGCTCAATCCCAATAACCAGGGTAGTAAGCTTAAGCCGAATAATCAACTACTTCTAACACCTAAGAAACCAGTATTAGGCAAAATACAACATATCATGGTATATCCAGAAATAACGTTACTGGCCAATAAAACCTCTAGCCACAAGGAACGACCATGATGTACCAGTGAGGCACATGCTCACGTTCAACTCTGCCGAGATAAACATGACAGCACCATTTCACCTGCGCGTGTCACCAAGCCAGCTTGGCAGCATCATTATCCTTAGGTTTATGGCGTATGCATGTCATCCGTCCTGAAGCAGGTTAATTTCAAGAAAGTGGTACAGGCCAGTCCTAAGATGGCGCACTTCAGCCTATCAGCTCAATAGTAGTCCCTCCATGCAATATCTCATCACACATATCATGAAAGATCCCAGGTTCACCTGCATCGCACTTTAACCGTAAACAAGTAGATAAAAATATTCCACCAATAGACAGATTTCTCAGCCTTGGGGGTTCTTGGAGAAGATACTTTCCTGCAGAAACAATAACTTTGAGATGATGGCATTGGTGCTAATTGGTGATCCGACCAGGGTTCCCCGCATGACCCCCAGATGTAAGAGCTGGAGCTGCATAGCCAAGCTCCAGGGAGCTCTGATGCAGAGAGCTTTGTCAATCACAGGCTGTCGTGTATATATAACCAAAAGATCCGGCTGAAAGACCCGACTATTGTGCGAACCATCGCTTGCCTTGCTCTCTATTGCCATCCCCAGACACGTCAGTCAAGATGAAGCTGGCATTGGCTCTCGTTTGTTATGTCTTTGCGACCCTGACCTTTGCCTTTCCTTCTGAATACCTCAAGCTCGCCACTTGGGGTGTTGAAGGATATGCTAAAGACAATCCCATTGGTGTCACTACCGGTGGTAAAGGCGGTAAAACCGTCGTTGTCTCAACCGCCGACCAACTCGTGGCTGCCGTCGCCGGCACAGAACCCAAGATCGTGAGAGTCAAGGGCAAGATTGTCTTGTCATCTCGCCTCAAAGTCGGCTCTAATACCTCCATCATTGGCGTTGGTGCATCGGCTCATATCACCGGTGCTGGAGTGGATGTCTTCAATGGTGACAATGTCATCCTGCAAAACCTGAAGATCAGCTACATTCTTGATAACGACTGCATTACCATCCGGAACAGTACCCGTGTGTGGGTTGACCATAACGAGTTCGCGTCTGATATCTCTCAGGGCCCTGATCACTATGTAAGGACCTTCGCCCGTCTTCATTGTCTTCGTGCGCGCAGTTGGCTTACTTGACTTTCGCAGGACGGACAAGTTGATATTATCCGCGCATCAGATTGGATCACAGTCTCTTGGAACTACTTCCATGACCACTGGAAGTCCTCACTTGTTGGAAACGACGCGACCTTCCGAGACCTCGACTACGGCCACCTCCATGTCACGTACCACCATAATTACTGGAGGAATGAGGGAACTCGCGGGCCTGCCGGTCGTTTCGGCCATCAACACGTTTACAACAATCTCTACGAGGACTTTCTCTATCAGGCCATTCACAGCCGATCTGATAACCAGGTAGGCCCTGCATAATTTCCGGGCTACTATACAAGAGCTGACACGACTAGGTCCTTGTTGAGGGCAACGTCTTCCGAGGCAACACAAGCGAGGCTTTAAGCACCTATGGCCTGGTTATCCCTATGGATTCGCCCAACACATGTCCCTGCGGTGATGAAGAGCTCGACGGTTACGCAAACCTTGGTGCCAGTACGTCCGTCCCTCGAGACATTGCTTAGAAGCTTAACATTGACCACGTAGCAGAGAACGATTGGGGCTCAGCTGGTGTCAACATTACACAGAAGGGCAACTTCTACAAGGCCGACTATCACTACAAGTTGACGCCGCTGAAACTTGTACCCACTGTCTGCAAGCTTGGTGCTGGCGTTGGTAAAATTTCCAAGTGATGCCGGGTATGCTAGCCGAATGAGAATCACACGAGTACCCTGCTCGGGCAAGGATTGCAACAAGGCGTCGAGAAGGGCAATGGCTACCTGAGTCTAGTTTTCTATGTGATATGTACGTCTACTCCGTCAAGGGCAGCATGCCTTCATAACAACAAAGAACGGGAGTGGGTATAGACAATGAAATTGCCAATACGAGCGCCGAAACGCGAATGGCTACACCGTGTTCTTTTGATGATGCGTTTCCTCTGATCCATCTGAAGGTGGCAGAGTTATGATACTATTGTGAAAAGATTATTAATATTATGGTAGGCAGTGAACAAGTAGGAGTTCAAGAATAGTTGTGGCTCGGCGTGCTGAGCCTCCTTTAAAGTTCACCAAAAGATGGAACTTTGGCGTGTTCTTCCTCCACATCGAAACGCAAACACCAATCAGAAATCTCGGTTCGTAAAATTCGACGCGCTAGCATGGACTGCTCGGTTATTACCAGCCGAAGCCCCATCTCGCGGGTCATTTGCGACCAGTGGCCATAGCCAAGGATGCATTGTCGCGGCTTCATTTCCACACACCGCCCTGACAATGTCACCTTGAAACGGATTGATCTTGCCGCCAGCCGAGGCTAAAGATGCCACTTCATCAATGCTCGTGGCCTAATTATACGACTAGACCAACCCGGGTCGCGGCTGGCGGAGCGTGCTCTGCACTCAGCCTTATGCAAGCGCGTTTCAGACCAGGATTATTCACGATCCACTTCAGGCGGCCGTCTTTTATTACTCTGTCTGCTAAGCCTCTCGTCTGAATCATACCCAGGGGGAGCATGGGCTGCGGCAGCTTTCACATGTCGGTTCACTCCTCAAACCATCTGCATTGCTCGCCCCTTTAGGCCCTTGAATATCTCCAATGGCATGTCTCAGGCATGAATATGCTGTCGATTCCTTCCTTCAAGGTACAGCCACGGCTTAGTTTTGCCGTGTATTCCGTTGGCTGCTGTCGGTCGTGCTAGCCTAGGGCCACGCCGGTCCACTAGCTCGGCTCCGATCCATCTTTTTCCAGTATCATCTTGTCGTAAATTCTATGCTTACGTGAGAGCCAGAGGACTTGGTGACAGGCCCTTGGCCGAACCATTGGTCGCCTCGTAGACGATCGTGCCAAGTCGTGTGCCTCGTTGCTCCATTCTCCGCAGCCTCAAATTGCCTCCCGCTTTTATATACTCACTCTGCCCATTCCCCTCGGCTAATCCCTCCCTTTCACTATCGGATTCATCAAGAGCAATTCCTTCCCGCTCCCTACATCCTGGGCTAAGGTTCTTGGCTTTGCCTAGGGCTTTGTCTCCCGCCTACTCTATTTGAACATCCCGTTGGCTATCTCAAGGTCACTCTTGGCCCAGTCAAGATGCAAGATCAACCTCCTACCCAGACGGTCGAGGACAAAGGCCAGCCGCGGATGCGAGTCGAGCAGCAGAACCTCCCTGGCCTTCAGATCCCCCCGAATCCGCATCAATATGGCCCTCCGTCGCCCGCCTCCGCCTTCAATCCCGAGCTCTTTACCAACTCGACCATGTCCAACGAGAGCTATTTTGCCGGCCCTCGAAACCTACAGAGACACTCGAAATGGCCCTTGATCATGCAACTACACGGCTCAATCCTCCCCAAGCTGATCCTGCCGCTTGTGTTAATTGCTGGATGGTCAACTGCGATTACGGTCATCTCCAAAAGGGTCCACAACCTCAGCGTCAACTCGGTCCTCCTTACAATCCTCGGTTTTGTTGTCGGTTTGAGTCTTTCGTTCCGGTCATCCACGGCCTACGAACGTTATAGCGAAGGCCGTCGCTACTGGGGACAACTCACCATGGCGTCTCAGACCCTTGGGCGCATCTTCTGGATACACGCAACTGAGCCTGCCGGTCACGACCCTCGCGAGCTCGTGCTCAAGAAGATTGGGGCAATGAACCTGGTGGTTGCCTTTTCCATTGCGCTCAAGCACACCCTTCGTTTTGAGCCCTGCGAGACCCAGGACGACATCCAGCCCTTCATCGCGCACCTCAACACCTTTGCTGTCAGAAACAGAGAAAACGGTGTAACTGACAACGTTACGGACCGGCCTAGGACCTTTTACAAGGAAGCCGGCGAGTACCTAGGTGTTTCCTTTGCCACCAGCAACCCTCGTAAGGCCATCAAAAGGGCCGAGTATCACATGGGCAACTTGCCTCTTGAGATCCTCAGTCACATCGGGGCCATATTGGACAGTATGATTGCCAACAAACAGCTCACCGTCCCCATGCAACACACTATTGCATTCAATCATATCACCATTTTGAACGATGTCATGACTGGTTGCGATCGCGTCCTCAACACACCTCTCCCTATCGCCTATACAATCGCCATCAGCCAAATCACCTTCTTCTACGTGATCCTCCTCCCGTTCCAATTGACCGGTCCTCTCGGATGGGTGGCTATCCCTGCTACCATAGCCGCCGCCTACATCATCCTCGGTCTTCTTTTCATCGGTCAAGAGATTGAGAATCCTTTTGGCCACGACGTAAACGACTTACCCCTCGACCAGTACTGCGAACAGATCGCAGCCGACATGGACGTGATTGCGAGCTTCGACAGGCGTCGACCCGACTTCCTCCTCAGCTCCCAGTGCTTGCCGTTGCACCCCGTTAGCACTGCATCGGCTGATATCTGGATGAACAGAAACGTTGACAAGCTTCGACAAGCAATCAAGGACAAGCCACGGATCTTGTTTGACTGGCGGCGTGGCCAGGGTCGCAAGATGGGGACGACGAGCGAAGAGACGTCTCAAGCAACGGGGCGCACTTCGGGGGCTGACATGGTCTGAGGACGGATTTTGCATAAGGCGTTGATTGCATGGGATAAAATTTGCATAGCATAAAATTTGAGATAAGAATAATATGAACTGCCACAGCTTGCCTACATAAGAACAGACCACAGAGTGAGATGGACTACCTGTTACGGACCATGCATACGTCTACCTGGACACTGCATGTGTTCTAAAATGATGGTTTGGTAGACCAGGCGAGGTGTCTAGCAAGACTGACGATAAGGTGGAGGCCATGGGAGAAAGAAGGGACTGGCCCTACGTGGAGCATTGGTATCTAGGGACTGTTGTATATAATTGCTGAAATTACGCATACGAAGATAGCTAGGTACAGAACAGTTGAAGAGAGACGGCAAGAGCTACACTAGGCCCTGAGAATGAAAGATTGGGGGCGACGACGAGTTGAGCACCAGAATCTGTCAAAAATGATGGTACAGAGGTTGAGGTTCGAGTTTTAACAGGGCCCGACTTCGCTCTCCCTTCCTTCCAACCCCTGCGAAAGGCCCCCCAAGGCCGAGATTAACGCTATAATCCTCTAACCAGAAGGAGGTTTATCGAATTCCGTAAGAGTACGTTCCTGAAACACACTTGAAATCCGCTCACAACGTGCCATATAAAATCCTACAGCGTGTAAAGATTCGGCGTCCTTCCAGTGCCAGCAAAATCCGCCAAAATCTGCTTATTCTGTCGACGCAAAATGAACTTCATAAGCAGACACAGGCATACCTCCAGAATGGCAAATGCCATGAGTAAGATCATAGCCCTGGTATAGCGAGGCTCATCCTTAGGGTCGAAGAAGTACGGGCTCCAGATGCTCCCCAGCTGGCCGATGATGTTTATCATGGCTGTCGCACAAGCTTTCTTCTCAGGCGTTTGATTGATCGTGGAAACCGACCAGCTGTATAGAAGAGCATTGGCGCTGAAGCAACCGCAGACGTAGAGAAATGACGCTACATAGCGTGCTGGCACATTCAGCACCGCCAAGCTGATGATGAAGCCCACGACTGCGGTTAGCACTGGGAAAATAATGTGGAAACCTCGCTCGGCTCTGCGATCACTCGACCAGGCGATGAAGCATGCGCATACTGCTCCGATCAAGTAGGGTGGCGCTGTGCAGACGAGCGTGATGGTGCGGTTGCCTAGGTTGAACCCCTTGACGATAGCCGGATAGAAGTAGTTGAACCCATAAGCGCTCTGGTTTGAACATAGAATAAGAGCCTATCGCATCCAAGTTAGCTCCTATGCCTTGCGTCCAATCGTGTATGGCGAGATAGATGAGAGTAAAGCCCTGGGCCAACGTGTATATGACTTACAAAGATCCACACTCTGATGTCCATAACAGCAAGTTTCAACCCGTGCATGACAGACTTGCTCTCCACCTGAGTCGACACAGCATCTCGTGCCATTCTTGATATGGCAATCTCCTTTTCTTCCTCAGTGAAAAGCCAGGTCTGACCTTTAGACGTCGGAAAGTCGGGAAGGACAACAATAGCAACCAAACCGAGAACAAAACTCACGGCCCCTTCGATAATAAAGAGCCACCGCCAGCCTGCAAGCCCTGCGACACCGCCGAGTCCGGCGAAAATCCCAGCAGCCACCAAGCCAGAAACAGCGGTGGCGAGAATGAGGCCGGAGTAAAGCAGGGCATATCGAAGAGCCAGCTCTTTTCTCGTGTACCAGCAGGACAATAAATAGAAGACGCCGGGGAAGAAGGGCGCTTCTGAAATCCCGAGGAAGAAACGAACTGCAATAAGACCGGAAAAGTTATGGCAGCCTGCAGTGGCGGCTGAGATACACGACCATGTGCAGACCCATAGAGAAATGTAGAGGGATGGTCTGACTCGAGTCAAGATCATGTTGCTTGGGAGTTGCATCAGGATATAACTATCGATAATCGTCAACAGCGACGCGGCCAAGGTTGGTATTGAGTTTCCTCTTACCCAACGTTCAGGATCGAGAGGGCCAGGTTGAAATCTTCACCCTTGAGGCCAAGGTCCGCTTCGAAGCTGTCCAATTTGGCTTGCCTGAATTGATCGAGGTCAGTAAACTGAACAGGGCGCACAAAACACGTCCGATCAATGGGAGGCTCTTACGCAATGTTGTTTCTGTCCAAGTAATTGAATAGATACAGGATGAACACCATAGGCATGAGTGTCATGTCAAGCTTGCGAACGAGCTTCTTCTGCGTGGCCAAATAAGCTTCGTCGAGGACAGCGTCCCGGTTTCCGTCGAGAATCTCTCCCGTTTCGGCATGAACACATCCGCTTGGGGACATGCCGAGCTCTTCTTTCTTGTCGTCAACGTGTATGTCGGACGTCATGGTGAATAACGTAGATGGGAGAATATGATAATGAGGTGAAGACTTGTCTGATGGTCACTGTGTAGACGCAGCGCAGATGAAGTCGATGTTAAGTAGATAACCTCAGTCCCTGCTCGAACGGCTCCACACCACCCCAGAGGAGAAATTGGAATATGCGGGGGAGGTCTGGGGATTGTGGAGGTTGCTCATGCGGAGGTGGCAATGAACAGGCCTGGAACTTTCATGGAGGCTCATTCGCGTGGAGGCCCATCTCCATGGAGGACAAAGTCCGTAAACCATCAATGCCGAATTCTTATTGGCTGGCTTGCTAGCCTCGACTCAAAACAGTGGCCTGATCAGGGCGCCCAGAACTACTAACGATACTTGGCAACGCAGTCTTCGCTTGCCGGGTCATCGCCGAGCATCCAATATTGTTCCACTAAGGTTGCCCCGGTTCTACACCATAGCCGAAGGTTCAGCATCTCTCAGCTAGGCAGGGAAAAAAAAATGAAATGACAGTCTATGACGAGTCAATCCCGCTTGCCGCTTGCACGAGAGTCTCCAGGAACCGCAACAAGTTCGGGGTTCGGGATAGACGAAGCAATTTGATGACCACTAGGTAAGCGAGACGGACATGAACCTCCCTACCCCGGATCTCTCCGTGCCTATCTATAACAAACGGACCAAATCTGCTCGCATCTCAAGTATATACATCAATCGACTTGTTTCCATCTTTCACCTATCTCAACTTCGCTGCTTTCGCGCAATACTTCAAGCAAAAGCGCACTTTATTTTCTCTCAAGTCCTTGTTCAACGCTGCCACTCGGGCCAAAATGTCCAAAGTACCTGTCTACACCGATAAGGCGCCAAAGCCTCGCCCTGTGTACAACCAGGCAATCATCGCCAATGGCTTTGTGTTTTGCTCCGGACAACTTCCCAAGGACGTCAACGGAAAATTGGTGGAAGGCACAGTTCAAGATCGCACCGTGAGTTGCTCTACATTGACTTGTGTTTCTTGCCTACTACTTTTCCTAACAACAATACTGACCTGATCTGATAGCATCAATCTATCAAGAACCTCACCGCTGTTCTCGAAGCTGCCGGTTCTAGCCTGGATAAGGTTGTCGAGGTCAACGTGTTTTTATTCGACATTTCCAACTTTCAAGCAATGAACGAGGTGTATTTGCAGTATTTTGGTGATGTCAAGCCTTCACGCACGTGAGTATTATTGTCATGTATCCTACTGGAACTTCACTGACGCTGACATTTTACTATAGATGCGTAGCCGTGAAGACTCTTCCTGACTTTACCGATGTAGAGATCAAGTGCATTGCTCTGGCATAAATGTGTGCCTTATGGACTGATATCTGGGATTATGACAGGCGAAATAGACATGGTCAGATATAACCTGGTTAGACGACTGATGGCTCATCCAAAAATGATTCCAGAAGTAGAAATAAAACACATACTTATACAAAGTCTTGCAACCCCTGGCCAGTTTGCTTATTGAAACTTGCTGATATCCTAAGAAAACCAAGGTGGCTTACGAGCTAACTTTTGCGTTTAATACATTCAGTTCCACATGGTTTGTGTTATTGATGCCTACTCGGAAGAATGTATAGCTACACAATCAAGCCTCCTGATCCTTTAGCAGACCGGACTTGGCAGCAAGTGCTGTTCAGTATCGCTTGAAGGGATCCCTCATTCAACCTACATCTCATGATCTCTGTATCTACTAGCCGCAAACCCGAGTTTCAGAATGTTTAGTAAAAGGCCATGTGCGTGTTGGGGAAATGGCCGTTCTGGCCCAAGACGGTTTCGGCAAAGCACTGGAGACCAAACTCCGATGACGGAGGTGACGACCCCAACTCCATCCATCCTGGCTCAGTAACCTTATTTTACTCGAGACAGACGGGTGACCAGTTTCTGTGTGCAAATGACTTGTAGCCGCACCCCTGACTGGCTGGGCAACACTGCCCTGCTCCAGTAATTACGCGGGGAAATCTCACCATTTGCTGGGACTCAAGATCTACATGCGGGCACGTTTCTCGTGGAGGCCAAACTCCGCTTCGTTAGTCGATTTATTATAGCCACTGCACCATGTGCTTTCACGAGACCCACGGCTCCACGCCCAATAGAGTGTCGGACATGAGCCTCCATGGACTTCCTACCCCATAGATCTTGTGCAGGATAGCGATCGATCGACTCCGTATATGATGCACATTGCTGTATATAGGTAGCTACCCTGCCATCCTTAGGGCGTATGTTCTTGATTTACACAATCACACATCATCACTTATCCATTCCAACAAGACCACCCTTTCAATCAACTTATCATGGCGCCCGCAATCCACGACAATGACGACGGCCCAACTGCCGTGCTCGCGCGGGCCAGTGAAAAGCTGGGGCTGGGAAACACTGAACTTGACCAAAAGTTCTCCTCTTACCGCTCAGTCGTTCCTTTGCTATCCAACCCTGATGTTCTGTATCTGAACTCGGCCTTCATGCCGCCCTCCAACCTGTTGGTACATCAGGCACTCGCTCGTTTTGCCCACGAGGCCCTGTATGAGCCTAACCCCAAGGCCGCTTGGCTGAATTCCGTCGAGGAAACTCGCCAATTAGTCGCCCGATACCTCAGGACTGATTCGTCCGCCATCAGCTTCACACGCGATACCTCCGAGGGCCTGTCATACTTCATCCGCAGCATTCCCTTCAAAGCTGGGGACAATGTGGTCCTTTTGGATACAGAGCACCCCAACCATGTGTACCAATGGTTGAGCCTCCGGTCTCTCGGCCTAGAAGTGAGGCTGGTTCCGACTATGGCCGAGGCGGAACGTTCCGGAAAAGTCACGGCCGCAAACGCCGCTACCTTTGCTCCTTATGTGGATGACCGGACCCGCGTCATCGGGCTTAGCACAATCATGTTCCATAGCGGCCAGTGGAACGATGTGCAGGGCATCTCTGCTGCATATCGACCCAAGGGCATCCGCGTTCTCGCCGACCTTACACAACAGGTCGGGTTCACAGATATTGATGTGAAAGCCATGGGTGTGTCTGCAGCCGCTTTCAGCCTCCATAAAGGCCTTAACTGTCCCACTGGATTCGGAGTTCTCTACGTTGACCAGAAAGTCCTCGACGAACTCGACCCGACGCCTGCCATCGTCACCTTTGCTTCGTTAGCGAACAAGAGACCCGACTTCCTCGCCTCCGACGGCCCGATCGAGCTACACAAGTCTACCCGAAGATATGAACATTGGAACCAGAACATCAGTGCTGCTGCTGCCGCAAAGGCGTATCTGACGTTCTATCTTGATACCATGGGCCCAAAGAACGTCGAAAATTATCTCTATCGCCTTGGAGATGAGCTACGAAAGGAATGCAAGGAACTCGGAATCAACATTGTTGGACCCGAGAATCGCAAGGAGCATGCCCCTCACCTATACATCCTTGATCTGAACAAACCTGAGTGGTTCGGGCTTCTTAGAGACAATGGAGCGCAAGTATCACCATACAGGCTTGGGCTACGCATCTCTTTTGGATTCTATAACAATCTGGATGACGTGAAGAGGTTGGCCACAATTTTGAGGCAGGGAATTGAGAGTGGATTGTCGCCGGAATAAGGGTACAAGTTAGCTTTGACGGACTATATAGTTTATTCTGAGCAGCTTTATCTTCATAGCATCATCTCAGCTCTCCCGTCCAATGAGATTCAGAACATGCCGCGCCAGCGTCCAAATCACTGAGCATTCATCAAGAGTCTGCAGCGAATACTGGCCTTCTTCGACCATCCCGAGCACCTCGGAGGCGCGGAAAGCTTGCACGAGGCCATAAACAAAGATCAATGGGGCATATCCGAGTCCATAGACAACTCGAAACTTGCGAACAATGGCTAAAATGTCATGCATGGATGACAGACAAACTTCACGGGCATTCTCCGACTCGAGCGCGCCGGAGGCGCCTGGAGAAACACCCAGGTGAAGCACTATTCGCACGCTATGGTATAAGACACTTGGACAATTTTGTTAGCCACTTACGACCTCAAAGATGCATACCTTGGGCACCTGTCCACTTACTGTAATGCTGCAATATGTGGAAGCAAGTTCGTGCCTGCAGTTTCCCACCTGTGCCACTGTACTTGTTCAGGGAGCGATGCTTCCCATCGACAGAGATCGAGGTTCAAAGAGTCGACAAGAGCCTTGCGGGCAACCTCATTCAGGGTTTGTCTTGGGGAAAACAATTTGCAAAGCATAGTTTCCACCAGAGAACATAATTTGACCTGCTCAGTAAAACACCGTACAAGGATGGTACTGCCTGAGGCTCCTTGATCGAGCTCAGTGTACCCTGCAGGCAGCCATGGTAGCATTTCCGGGAACTCGCTGAGTCTAATTAGTTCAAGTCCTTGTCGACGGCTCGGGTTCTTCTTACGGCAATCGCTCCGGTGACTCCACCTCGGCGTCTTCTTCCTTGAGCAATACCGGGCGTCCTAAGATGAGGCTTATGAGCTTATCTGAGGCGTAACAACCCCAATAGATGCGCCTGCGAACTTCCATATCCTCCGCACTCTCCAGAGACACATCGTGTAGGAGCCAATGTTTGGGGTCCCGTTGGATACCGAGATCTTGGGTCATCCTGCATGCCATGCCTAAGTTCAGATGAAGTCAGCGATTATGGGTTCTCTGCGAATAAACAATAAAGAAATCGTACCGGAATATCCCCATCCCTTTGACAGGTTTCCCCGGCCTATCTCGTAAAACGACAGGCAAAGTAACGCCTGAACTGTGGTAACAGAAGGCTGCGTAAGGCCCGACACGAGGATGATGCTTTCGGCCGCAGCAAAGAAACGTTCGCTTGTATCCCGACGACCAGCTCCAGGTCGCATCAAGACCCCAATAGCACAGACGGCTAACAGAAGTGACAAGGACCAGTACTTGCAGTTGGAGTGATCGCCAAAATGACCACGGAGAAAAGACTCTCTATATATGAACATGAAGAAAGGATACTGCCACTTAAAGAAGAGAGCCAGAGCTTCGGTGACGAGATCATCCTCAGGGTCAATACCGAAATGCTCGATAACCTGTCCAAATTCAGAGTCTTTTCCATGCGGAGCTGGCGGAGATGGATCCCCGGGGATCTGGTCATGGGGTCGGATCCGGCATATACTGGTCGGTCCATGATAGATGAGTGAACCTTCGAGATCAAGCTCCAACTTGGGTTCCAGCCGTGTCGTCATAGTTGTCATGTTGAACAATGACTGCGGACGACAGGCTTGGCCGGGACGCAGATGGTCGGTAAACGATAGGGAATCCAGTATTCTCACTCGCTCGTCTTCTGTGGCTCCCTTGATGTCCATCACAAGGGATTCCAGCCAAGCAACCCTATCTTCCAAGCATAGCGTGTATTCACGTGCGAGCGGCCGTCTCTTTTCGTCCCGTTCGCGGTATTGACATTCTTGGTCGGCTATGGTGCAATTGGAGCATGGCACCGTGCGAGAACATTTCAACTAGATCTTAGTTAGTCCATGATTCGGTCCGGGCGCTGTACACATCTTTAGACCTTTCTGAACTGACATCTTTTGCAGCTAGATGATTATTAGCACGGGTGTTGTATCGGAAATTGTAGAGGAGCCGTACGAGAGTTTCTTCGCCCCTGGAGCAGATGTCTTTCTGGTCCTGCTAGTGGCCGCACTCATGGCGATCGGCGGTAGCTGCCGGTGACGACTCGATTGCGGTGAGGCACCAAAAGAAGTCGTCAAGTTTGGGTGATGATGGTCATTTTTGGGTGAGGAGAAAGTGGGCAGGCTGCAAGTCTTATAACTGTCAATGTTAGTCATCCACCCCATACCCCGCATATGATCAACCCCGGACCCTCTGGTCTGGCGCCCCTATCAAGTTCGTTCTAACCAAGTCCAGGTGGTCCACTCCGCGGCGTCTACGCACGCCTCTTGAATACTACCATCTTTCACAATCGGACTAGCACTGGGCATGTTGAGAGTTTATCATTTATCCTCCTTTTATCAAACACTACTCGTCTGTAAAAAGCTTTCCTAGTGTCTCCGGGCTGATGTTACCGCCACTGAAAACGATGCCAAGATCCCAGCCGGCCTCTCCCGCCTCCTTTTCCACTAGGCTCCTAAAGTCCTCGTTGTACAGGGCAACAGCCAGTGGGACTGCAGCACTGGGCTCAATGACAAGCTTGAAGCGCTCAAGCACAAGCCGTAGAGCTCTCTTTATCTCGTTCTCGCTGACATTGAAGAACCCGTCGACCAGCCTCCGCTCATAGATGACGCTCCATGGCACCTTGCCCAAAGGTGTGCGTAGCCCGTCAGCAATGGTAAGCGTCTTAACCTTCTCAACGCGAGTCCCAGACTCATAGCCTCGCTTGGCATCATCGGCCCCTTGAAACCAGGGCTCCGAACCAAACACCCGTATTCCCGTGCCCTCGCACGAAAGAGCTACACCTGATAGCATGCCGCCGCCGCCGCAGGGTGCTAGAATAGCATCAAGCCCTTTCCTCTTTTCCGGAACTGTGCCACTGAGCGGGGGACTGAAAAGAGATCTGCCTCCAAGAGCATTGGCCTCTTGCGCAATCAGGGCTGCAGCATCCTCTTGGAGTTCCAAGCCGAGCGTACCCTGACCAAGAACAATATCGGGGTGATCGTAAGGCGGTACAAGCCTGGCACCCGTGTCTTGGACGACCTTTGCCGCCGCAGCTTCGCGCTCGACCGATGTGCTGCCGCAGAAGACAACATTCGCGCCGTAGCCCTTGGTAGCAGCAATCTTCCCAGGTGCTGAAATCTCTGGCATGACAATATAGGCAGGAATATTATTGGTTCGAGCGGCTAGCGATAGTGCCTGTGCGTGGTTTCCTAGTGACCAAGGGTTAGATCGTACACGATTACCCGATACAGAAACAGAATTAGAGATGGCACAACTTACCACTGCTATGCGTTACGACTCCCTTGTCATATCCGCCCCCCTGGGCCCATCCTTCTTCCTGCTTCAGTCGTTCAATGGCATGAAACGCACCACGGATTTTAAAAGCGCCAATCCTCTGGAAGTTCTCGCACTTGAAGAAGAGTCGCAGCTTAGGCTTCGCGGGTCTTCTTCCCTCCCATGCTGTGCCTACCAAATCTTTGGGGTCCTGTGGCGTCGATGCAAGATTTGTGAGCGTGGTGTTGGTAAGCACCGGCGTGTGGTGGATGTATGGTTTGATGAGCTCGTGCGCAGCTTGAACGGAGGCCCTGTTGAGGGGACGCGAGGCTGAGTCGTCGGCCATGATGTTGTAGGTTGGTTCAATAAAGTCGTGAGGTAAAGGATGGCCAGGTACCTGAAAAGTGCGTCAAGGGTTCGCAAGCAAGTATGGCTATAGCCGTCTTATATAACCGGACTCTCCGAGTTTCAGCCGACGAGGGCGCGGTGAAATGTCGAGCGGTGCCCAGAGCCCGCGAAATCGCTGACACAAAATGGGTTCATCAAGCATGCGTCTTTTCATTCAGTACAGCAGTTCCAGCCCACCTGCAATCTTGACGGAATGCGGGGTTAGATGCTTGGCTGTCACGGCCGTAAGGCACGGAGTTTCGTCTCCATGACTCGCCTAGCGCAGTGGCGTCTTCTCTGGAGGACAAACTCCGTAACCAATAGGGACTAAATACGCCACAGAAACTGATCTTCTTACCAAAGCCAAGGTTCGCCCTCTCAATAACGTCAACCAAATATGCAGTCTGAACCCCGGCGCTCGAGGTTTCTTTTCCATGGGCAAACCCGAGCTAGTGCCGCTTTTACCCGAGCTTATGGTCAACTGTGAGCAGCGCAGTGAGTCGTAGCCGGTTGTGCCCGACTTGAGGCCACATGAAGCCCGCCCTTCAGAGGTTTCTCTGGCGTTAACAACAACAGTCTTTTCGAAAATCGCGAAGCTACTAAGCTGAGGTGTTCTCTTCTTAACTTAACGAGACTCTCTGCTTCTCCAATGAATTTCTCATGCAGCCATCCAGTCTACGTGTAAGGAGGCCAAAGCAATACAATCCCTCATATCCGTTTCAGCCTCCACGTCCAACAGCTCCAGCGCCTCACGACGCATGATACCGTTCACATATGCGTGCGAAGCATACTCGTAATAATCAAGCTTCTCCTAAAAGTCCCTCAGGATCACCGGCGCCTTAGAACCTGTCAGCACACAAGGTGATCACCTACTTGACAGCAAGTCGTGATCGATTTTAACACAGCCACGTATGGCGGCTGAGCTGTTGCATGGCCAAGACTGACCCTAAGCCTATTGGTTCCCGAGGAAGACTTCGTCCCTCCAAAAGCTATACACTCGGAATTGTACAAAGGACAGCGATATGATAGCCTGGACGGATTGCATCACTCTCCCAGAAGCCTGACTCGACTTCTACGTTCCAAAACCGTCAGTAAGTCCAGCGTCATCCACAGGCAGGGAGTCTTGCCGGCAGATCGGAGTAGTGGTATATTAGTGTAATTAATTCGACAGCAGGCAGGACATGTAAGGCACCCTTTGGTAGAAGCACCGATGTACTAGGGGGGTTCGGGAGGAAACCCTTCTTACCACGCTAGCAAGTAATAATGCGAGCTTGTTGTAACTCGAACAAGTTGTTAGGCTGAAAGAATGTAATGACGCTCGGGAGTCATGCTGGTGGCTGTAATGTTGGAAGTTGTCGGCAGGCTCATATGTGACCCCTCCTGCTCAAGCAGGTCCGCTTGGGTCCTCGCAAGCCATTACTACTAGTTCTGCACATTAAGACACTCTTGTCTAGTACTTATTAATCGAATATCCAGTCATATCGTCGATCCATGTCTCCTTTTGTCAGGCCGTCCTCTCATCTAAGGAGTGCCCCTCGTGAGAGCAGGTAAAATTAATAAAGCATTTCTATACCGATGACGTGCTGATTTGCACAAATTAATATATTTTAATTCCTACATAATGGTACATAAGAGATCATTATGTCGGGGCTCTTCTCTATAGGTCTTTATTAAGCTTATTCTTAGACCTTCGACTATTAAAACATCTCTTTAGCTAAAAGTGTTAACTTATGCTGAGAATATTTAATCTCGGAGTTGATAAGTAATCAGTCCATTCATATTCAAACTGATTACTTTTTGAAATAGACGTCATCTAGAAATTCGTTTCCTTTCTAGCGGAGTTAGGCGAACTTAACGCCGCTCCCTTGTCGGACATATCGACTCGTCATCCGAGGAAATGAGGATAAAAAAAGGACAGCACGATTAGCGAAATTTCATAACTCACCTTTATTAGCATATTTCAAGGAAAGCTATTCTAAGGAACCTCCCTGCCCTTCTGTCTATACTCCCGCTTTTGACCCCGCCGGTACATAATGTCAACTAACTATACGGTCCCCAATAGGCCACTTACGTGGCTCATTACGGGCTGCTCCTCGGGCTTTGGACTTGCTTTAGCCCGTCTGGTTCAAGCTAACGGGCACAAAGTCATCGCCACCTCCCGAAACCCTTCCAAGACTGCCGACCTGGTGGCCGAAATCGAGAACCGAGGAGGCAAATGGCTGCAACTTGACGTCGATAGCCCTACTTCCGGCGACGTGGTTCGCAGTCTGGAGGAATCTGGGGAGTCAATCGACGTTCTAGTCAACAACGCTGGATTCTGTATCCATTCTCCCGTTGAGACGCAATCGGAGAATGAGATAAGGGCCCAGATGGAGACCATGTACTTTGGGCCTCTGCGTTTGATACAAGCTTCTCTGCCCTACATGAGGAAGCGACGGTTTGGGATCATTGTCAACATCAGCAGTGGTGCATCCCTGAATGGCAATGATAGCATGGGAGCCTATGCGGGTGCCAAGGCGGGTTTGGACGGTATGTTGCTCTACCACATTCGTCAGTGTTAGCTTGAAGTCTCATTTCTTCTTTAGGCCTCACCAAAGTCCTTGCCAAGGAAGCCGCACCATTCAACATCAGGGCACTCACGGTCATCCTTGGGACTTTCAATACCAACTTTGGTGGTGCTGCTGTGAGAGGCGAGACTCCACTGCCAGATGATTACAAGGGTTCCTTCGCTGAAAAGCTCACCAACATGATCAAAACGGGATCATTCACACCAAACGGTGATAAAGAAAAGGCCATGCAGGTTTTATATGAGGTCATAGCAGGGAAGGGTGTTGGAGTAGGGAAGGAAAACGAGAGGATTCTACTCCTGGGCAGCGACATGGTTGCAAGGGCCAACAGTGAGAAAGACACACTTGAGCATGCAATTGGCGTCTTTGGAGATATCGCCAAGTCTACGGATAGAAGGAGAGATTGAAGGAGGTCATCCTTCTGTTCACGATGAGATCAGTCTCACCAATACTCGGAAAGGCCGGCGTTATTTGAAGCCCCGCTAATTCTTCGCCCTGGCCAATCAGGAGAACTCCGGCTGGCACTACATTATTAAGCGAGAATAATAAGAAAAGCTGACGGCTCTCTCGGAGTACTCCGAATTGATCTTCACCCCCTTGGTTGATGAACAATATTATTAATTGAACGGTGGCAGCACACCAAGGCTTGCTCTTCGACCTTCAGACTCAGTCATGCCCAATCAAGTACGCAAGATTACTCTCAAAAGATCCCACAGAGTTGACTCCTCATCTTCACAGGCACAGGTTTCCCACGTCCGCAAGAAACGAGCCCAAGTTGTGAGGGCGTGTGATTGGTGTCGGAAACATCGAGTCAAATGTGACAGTCATATTCCATGTTATAATTGCAAGGCCAGAGGTGGCCAATGCAGTAACGCCACAGTCGAATCGACCACGCTTCCCGAGGCGTGTCGTGAGATTGAGCGTCTCAGACGCAAGGTACAAGAGCTTGAGTCGGAGCTCAAGCAGACGCGGGACAAGGTTAGGTCCAGTCTGGAGCCTCGCTCACCTTCACGACCAACTCGACATCTATCTCAGCTTGCTCCTCCCCAGAGAGCTGATCGACATGACGGGAGCCCACCCTGGTTTCATGAAGGCATTCATGTCCGTGCTGGGCAGTCCCTGAACCAAACGTGGTACGGACCATCGTCGCTGTTCTACTTCATCGGACGTGTGTCGGCCTTCCTATGTCCCGACTTTTGTCCAACGGACCCCTCAGACAAGATCCCCGCTCCGAATCCAGCGAGTACGCTACTCGACGAGCCGACGAGGATCGTCTCTGCCGACACAAATCAGCGCCATCCCTCAGGCCAGCCACATGACAGCAGGCTCTGGACAAGCCTGGACAGGGAATACCTGAGCCCCATGCAGGAAGAGTATTTCCTTGAGCTCTACTGGCAATCCTATCACACTTCCGTATACCCAATTCTCAATGAGGCCGAGTTCAGAGAGCACTATAGATCACTATGGACAACACACGGGGACGTAAGGAGGCCTTCGGCCCTAGTGGACATTATGGTTGCAATGTCCATGCAGCTCGGGGTATCCATGTTGCCCGCTTCAGGGCAAAAGCCCATCTTGACAGAGAGTGATGCCACAGTCGCCGGTCGGCAATACTATCTCCGTTGTCAGAAGCTGCTGGCTTACGAGCTGGAAGACCCCAGCATTTCAACGCTGCAGTCCCAAATGCTGTGCAGCGTCTATCTTTGCTGCGCCACCTTCCAGAACATGTCAGACAGTGCCTCTGGACTTGTCGTCCGAACGGCCTACATGCTCGGTCTTCATCTTGAGCCTCCTGACACGATGCCACCGAAAGAGAGGGAGATGAGGAGGCGTTTGTGGTGGGCAGTCTACATCCAAGACAGCAAGATCGGCATGAAGTATGGCCGTCCATTCCTCCTGTACCAGACCAAATTTCTACCTGAGCTTCCGAACCATACGCTCGAGGTAGCCATGCAGGCGGGTTCCAGTTTTGCTCCTCTTGGGGATAACCTCAGCTGGCTGAGCTTTCACCATGAACATACCAAGTTGTTTCTCGCGGCTAGAGCTGTGCACACGGCCTTTTTTGATCACCCTCAACAAGCTGGTCAACGCTCCCCCAGCGAGGGCGACCCAGATGCCTTGGAGGCCCATGCCGAGTTTCTCAACATCAACATGAAGAACGTTGAACAATGGACCAAATCTGTCCCTGACGCTCTCAAGACCAGGCGAGTGGGTAACAGTCGCCCGTTCTCGACAGACGCATCCGCTTTGGATATGGAACCATTTGCGCCTCTCTGGCTTCAGCGACAGCGTCTGCTCCTGGAATTGATGTACCACAACCTTTCTACGAACCTCTATCGACCTTTCGTCTCTTTCGGTCCAGCTTCAGCATCCAACCTCGTGGAGCAAACGGCTGTCAAGTGCGTGCTCCATGCCATGACGCTCACCAACATCATGCACCAGACTCTTACCTCCACAACTATTTTGACGGGCTGGCACGAAGCCTTTCAATGGCAGTGGAATGCGGCCATGACTCTTGTAGGCTTCGTGCTCGCTTACCCCAGCGGTGCCTCGACGGCGGACGTCAGGCGGAACATTGATCGGTCCTTGACGGTTCTGGACATATTCGGCGAGAGCTTCGCGGTAGCGGTCAGAGCAGCCAATGTGGTACGGAAACTTCGCACCAACATCAATTCTGCCGTTCGCCACACTGCGGAATCCCCGGCAGCAGCGGACGGCAACAGGCGGGCAAGTTTGGGAGAGTCGGATTCCTACACCATACGGCCAGATTCGGATGCCTCCTTTCCAGGCGGATTTGCAGACGCCAGGCTGGCAGATGATGATCTCGACCTTAATGAGATGGCTTTGGCCTCATTGCAGAATACTCTCTACATGGCTTTTGATGTTGATCAGTGGGCCGAGCCGCAGATGCTTTGGCCGGATATGGGTGGATTTTGCGGTTGATGTGGGTAGTTAACATAGCGTCTGCTTATCATACAGGCAACTCAATCCTAGTTTGCTGATAGGAGCTGTCTGAAAGGATATTCTAGGTGATGCGATTTCGGTTACAGACCAGGCCAGTGGACGGCAGTGTACAAGAAGACGAGTATTATATTCGGGCAGGGCAGTGAAACTTGGACAAGGCACGGACCTGGGAGGCAGCATTTACGATCGTTGTAAACCCGTCGCCACTAAATCACATTCAACGGCTACGCGGCACGGCCTCATGTCAAGTGTCAATGAACCGCGGTTCGTGCAGTTGCAAAGTGATTTGTCAGGTGGGGATCAGCATCATACGTCTTCTCTCGGACTAGAACCATACGGAGTCCTCCGATTATAAGCCGCAATATCCTCGGCATATAGCTGGCCAAAGTCGCCGTGCTTCGGGGAACATGCCGACGAACTTGGAGATCGTTGAGGGGCTGGGTATTCTTTAATAGCAACTCGAGACGACCTCGCGCAGCGGTATCCCTCAACCACAAACACTCTCCTACTACTCAGCTGTCTCTTAGTCCTCACGCAATGCCTCTTTATGAAGTTTCACATGCAATTCCTCTGACTCAGAGTCAGAAGGATGCGCTGGCAGAAGCCATCACAAACGTGCACAGCACCAAGTTTACTGTCCCTCGAATGTTTATCAACGTTATCTTTACGGACTCGGCCGATATTCCGACATACGTAGGAGGAAAACGAGTAAGGAAACAGTATACCTCAATTGTATAGGTGGCAAATAACTGATTGGTACCTGCGATTTGGATTTCAGCGCCAGTCCAACCGCATCGTTGGCCGCGTCCGCCGTGGGCCAACTCGCACTCAAGAAGACTTCAACTCGCTATGCGCCGAGATTCGGAAAGCATGGGCGAATATCATTCACCCAACGCACAAGGCCCCTCAGCTCCCGCCTCCAGAGCTCGAGCTGCGATCAGTGTTTATCACTGGGGAGCTCATCGCGGGCATGAAAACCAGCTTCTTTGTCCCAAAGGCTGGAGAAGAACGGACGTGGGCTAAGGAGAACTATGCTGCTTTTAAGCAGAGGGCAGACGCAGGGGATGAGGATTTTGTCGATCTAGTGGCTGAGCTGAAAGAGTGGTTGGACTTGGATGGTTGATGCTGCAACATTTACTACAAGTCAAACCAAGTTTGACATGTTACATACAGTTAATGAGGATCTGTCATTATTCGGTGTGTTTTAGTCTCTACATAATACTTTTCTATACAAGAATAATATTGTTTGGCCCTCAATCTTCCCTGTACACCACAACGGAATCGGACTAGGTCAACTACTATATAAGACCGGGCTTTTCCCCAATAACGAAGAGGAGAAGCCAGCTCTCCGACCAAAACTGCTTGCAACAGCCCAGCAGGGCTCCTGCTATGTACCCCACCAGCCTGAAGGGGGTGACTCTACCATTCATCGTCCTCGCAGATGATATCCATACCAATGATCACTACAAGATTCTCAAGACCTAGGGCTATGTTGAGCGTATCTCATAGCTGGAAATCGTCACATAGCGGTGAGGTAAGAGGAGATTCAGCAGTCGTCTTAAGCTTGCAATTAGGTTTTACTTGTGAGAATCCCCTGTTATCCTCCTGCTGAGGCAAGGTTACCTAGATCCTGCGCTTATCAGGAGTCCAACTTTTTCGAGATAGATCATGGCTTTACACAAGATTAATAAGATACTACACCAGCGAACATTATGCTATTGCATTCTAATTTTCACTCATAGAATGGAAATTTATCTTCGACAGGCTACCCACCTCGGGATCTCGCACACTGGGCGCTTCCTTCAGCACCTCCACAGCCTAGACACCAGCAATTGGCGGACTGCGCCGAAAGCTTGCGGCACTTATCGTCCGTTGGAAAGGTTAATAACAAATCCTTGCTTCTCTCTAATCTTTACATAGTTTTATTTTGCCATAAGTCTCGAAACACCCACTTCTTGACCTTCTGACACCTGCCACCTGTGCTAGCGGTCTCTTGCGCGCAGGCCACATCACAGCCTGCGCGTCCGATGAGCCGGAGGTCGACCTCCCAGCATCTATTCAGTTAGGGCAGTACTCTATCAGTCAATGTAGCCGAGGGCTTCAACTATGCCGCCATCCTTGAACTGATCAGGAACTTCAGCTGCCGAGCATTCTGATCAGTCAGTCACTCGTGCGCCCATATTCACCAAGCTGCCTGTTGTTGGACCCTCCGACTGGCTACTCAGAGTTAGGGATGTATCCCTCTGGTCAATCCTTGCAAAATAGCTCTCACAACGGCGCCCCGAAGGGCTAACAAGGGAACACGTTGTATTGGACTCAAGAAGGGATCCATACTTCTTTTAAACTCTGCTTTCTGACAGCAATGAACGATATCTCGCGGACCGTCGAAATCTAGAAGGCTTCCCTGCTGGTAATTTTCCTCGACCTGGCCCTCAGTTAGGCCCGCGACCGGCCGCTTTTATGCCACCATCCACAGCTGACCTCTACAAGTTTCGGAGTTGGGACAGGAGACGAGCACTGGTCGCCGTGTGTGCACGTCGCACAGCTCCATCCATTCTTCCATGGTCGAGCTGCCAGTGGTAGCCACAGATTTGCCAGTGCTGTTATCGAGAGGCCCAAGGCCGCAGCAATCCACTGGATAAACCGCCGTCACGCGTAGAAAAATCTCTCCTTCTTGGCATTTGCCTCATCCCACACTCATCCTGCACAAACTCCACTCGGCCGAAAAGAGCATCTGCCATTCCATTCCCGCCTCGTCTCTGCCCGACTAGAAGCTTGAGCTCCCAGGAACGGACAGTGCACTAAAGGTTGTCAGATTATTTTTGGTCCCAAAATCAAACTGGCCCGCTTCAAAAAGACCAGGTTCGTCCTCCCTCCTACCTTATCCATCCTGCTCACAATCCAAGAACAAGGGCACAAGGCAGCAGCAGCAGCAGCAACCAGAGAGAGTCACACACCGGGACCTGGAGCGTGTGCCAAGCCGACTTCATCACGTGATTATCAGCTTACTGCATAGATATCTACTTAGGCTATATAAACAACCATCACCCTCGCGATCATTGTGCAACAACATGCGCGTTTTCTTTGCAAACATCTGCTACATGGTCAGTTGCCTTTGCCTCCTTTCTCCAGCCCCCTTCCCAACTTCCATGATGAATCACTCTTGCCCTCCTCTGTTATCTTCTTGGAAGATGCTGAAGATCAATCTCTTGTCGGATCACGTACTCATCGATCCGCACTGAAGGAATACCAAGCCACTTCTCATATTCCTGCTCTCATTTGCTCCTTCACGCACCAGCTAACGATTGGGCTTGGTAGTTGGATTGAACCCTGGCCCGAGAAGGGCACCGTACCTTGCGATGCACACCACTACAACCCAATAACTTCGTACCATCGTCGTGACGCGCCAGACGAGCTGGAGAATACACGTCGCTGACAAAGATATCGCTAGCTAACATGAGAGAGCATGGTTAGGTTGACTTTTGTCGTGTTTTGTACTGACGGTTCTCTGGATTGTATTCTCAACACATCATGTCCCACTCGTCCCTCCTCTTAGTGGTGGGGATTGTGCCATTGAGGGAGCCCCTTAGGAGGCGATGGCAACATTGTTAAACTCCATAGTGTTCATTTATAGCTAACCCCGTGCCGGTACCTGTTGTTGTACGGTATCTTACAGTTTTACCCATACGACGCATCTGTCAAGTGTTCAACAAACATGCAGTTTATAGCTGGCGCCCGCGTTCTTCAGTGATGGCGTGATAGGTTGGACTCTGTGCATCCTTGATCTCGCAGTGATCTCGAAGTTCCGGAGGAGGCTCTTATAATCGCGTCTAAATATGATTAACGTGCTCGTGTAGGCGGGGCAGGCTGGGCCTCGTCACCTATGGCTGGCGGTTGAGAAGGCCTATTGTTTTTGCTGCTATGCAATCTTCAGCCCATGCCGCAGCTCTCATTCCCACCTCCTCGAATCAATCTCCGCAGCTCCATCTTAGTCGCTGCACGTATGGCCGTACGGCTTACTCACTGCGTCCTCAACCTGCTGGGCTTGGTGAATATTAAACACGGGGTGGCCTACGCCTATACTCTGTTCCCATGTCTGTATGGCTGGTTGGGGGTCATTGAACAGCAGCCGTGGAACTATTTCTGTCTGCGGTCGCAGGCCACTGACAGGGTGTTCACTCACTCATTAGTAGAGAGAGAAACATTCTCTGATTTATGGTGGTAGTGTCGATGGTGGTAAACCACGGCTAACTATCATCTCTGTAGCAAGTGTGCGGCCTTGACGGTTTGTCATGCGCAACTGCCAGCAGCCTGCCTTCACCACTTAACCTTGACTTAACGTGCTAGGCGGCATGAAACGGCAGCTAATGGCAGAGTTACGGAGTATAAAAGGGGGTCGAGTTCTCCCCCACAGCTGTCACCAGCTACTCGGATCAAGCTACCTTACCATCAACACAACACTTCTTGTTACAAACAGCCTTTTCCTTCGCTACTCTTCTCTTCACACTTTTCACCCACTACTACGCAATGTCGGGACTCCCTACAGTATACAACAATCTTAGAGATGTCTACGAGGCAGCTGAGCTGGTCGGAACCAAGCCTGAGGCTCTAAACGCTCTCGGGAGCCTCCTCGTCGCGCATAAGCTCGATAGAGCCTACGACATTCGCCTCATCCACAAGCACTTTGACATTTCCGGCGATGAGCAGGTTGTCGGGTTTGCCGGGCATGACATGCTAGTGTCTACCGTGTGCATCGCTGGGGAGCCTCCTATGGGCCTATTGGCTGCCCACGGTATCCAGCCTGCCCCTGGGGCCGTCATCCAGCCGAGCGACTTCCTCGTCCGCGACGGTGAGGCCATCCCCTACGAATTCACGCACTCCACCACGCGGCCTGCTGCAGTCACTGAGGAGTTCCTCAGCGAGTGGTCCGCTCTCCTCCAACAGCACGGGCTCGACGGGCTCTTAGGTTTGTCCGTTCAGGATCATGTCGTCCCGGTTGATGCTTATGAAGTCTCCGACTCGGAAGAACGGGTCAACAAGGTCTATTTCGGAAGGCCTCCCGCCGATGGCATGGCTGTTGTTTCTACCGCTTGGAGGGTTCACGAGGTTGGTGGAGCGATCGAGGTAAAGCAGTGCTGCTACTGTTCTGCCATTCGGAGGCACGGAGACAAGTGTTCAGTTTCAAATACAGACGCGCGTGAAGCGGGCTCTGCAGGAGATGACTGTGCTGGAGTGACGGTACTGGCCTCATAGAGACGCCAAGACGGTCGATGCATTAGGTCTGTCAGTATTAGTAGACTAGGGGACATTTTCAATCTGCTACCAATTTCTTCTGTGCCAATTAACTGCTTGGTAGCATAGCACAACTTAAGCCACAAGTGCAGGGGCAGTGATGACATCTCATGCCACTGCGAGTTTGGTTGCGCTGCTCGACGTGGACAAATATGCACGCATCACGGCCAGCTAGGCGAGAATTCTAGTAGATAAGATTCATACATGCTCTTCCTGCTTGACGTAGGAGCAACAACTCGATCAGAATTTTGGCAACTCCGCGGGCAAATAGATAAGAAATTGTGGGCAACTAGCCGAAGAAATGACCTAATAAAGAATAAATACAAATAGTCTAATACTGTTTTAGCCGCAGCGGCTGGGAACCCAGACGGATTGGACGTGGTACACCTACTTATTGGGGGAGTTTTCGAAGATGAGGCAACTAGACAGGCAGTCATAGCAGCTGTGAGCTTCAAAACTTGTGTTGAACATCTTCTCAATGACGAAACATACCTACTACCGCAGGAGAAGAATTACATGTCACAGAGAGAGGCACTCGAAGAGGCACTTAAGGAAGCCAGCGGAGGGCTTGCTGAGGACGAGCAATATTACGCGACATGGTTGAAAATATCAGATAAAGCCGCGGCGGTTGCGCTACTCGAGAAGAAATTGGCTGGATAGAATGGTTCTAGTTGAAAACATCTTATATTGGACCACATTGCGATGCACTCTATGCAAGCTCAAACTCGGTCCAGTATGCTCGTTGCCGGAGCCCTCGCCTGTCAGATTGAAATCAGCCTTGTCGATATAGGGGACATACGGAGAGAAAAGCAATATAAGTTTCAGTGCCTTAAGCTTCAAATGTTTTACACATAAATTTTGTATTATTTGGGTTTCTTTTGCTTTCACTATCCTATAGGTTGTCTTGCTTTATACAGAGATCCCCAGCCATAGGGTCGGCTAAACGACCTTGCTCCGCATCATCAACACCCCCGATGTGGAGAGCCATGGCCATCCCTCTCGCCATATGGACCAACATGTGACAATGCAGCATCCAGATACCTGGATTGTCGGCCACTAGTGCCAGTACCGCATGACCCCTTCTCGGAACGCTAACTGTATCCTTCCGCACCGGAAAGTCAAGCAGGCCGTTTGGTGGCTCATCGTCAGAGTAGGGGTTATAACTACCCCAGCTATCACGCCCCTCAGTCCTATAGGAGGACAAGACGTAGAAAGAGTGTCCGTGAAGGTGAAAAGGGTGGGCCCCGTCGTCGAGATTGTTGATGACAATGTCAACTCTGACGGGCTCGCCTGAAGACAGCCCAATAAAGGGGACGAGCTGGTGTTTGTCCCAGCTAGTCCGATTTTGAGCAAGCAACGGGGGATCTTGCGGCTTCCACGAGGTATGATTAATAAAACCAACTGGTTCGTAATTCAAGTGAGCTAGCTTTTCCGTCTTTGCATAAAAAACAAGCGTCTGCTCTGCCTTGGAAGGAATATGGTGAACTTTGGTAGCAGCAATGAGGTTCTTTGAGTCCAGAACTTGGGCGTCATTTTGCTGCAGAACCGGTTGCTCTCCTCTAATGGCAGATCTATCACCTGCGCTGTCGAATATGGGAAAACTTTGGTTCGGATTCAAGGCTGGGTTTGGATATCCAAAGTTTCTAATAATAAACTTATTAGCATTCCACTCAGGCTCGTATAAGTATCCAATAGCAACTTACTCTGTGTCCATGTATATGGTGAGCCAACCGTCTCCGGAATGGCCTTCACCCCACCGAACATCAATATCTACCCTTTCACCTGGATAAAGTATGCCGACGGCTTTGCCCAGTTCGCCTTGAACGTTGAAACCGCCATCCACGCGAACTGGCTGCATCTCAGCTTCGTCTATACTCATGGTAAAACCCGCGATTGTGCCAGTGTTGACCACTCTTAGTCTAATCATTTCACTCGATGACTTGAAAAGTGGCTGTAGATCACTCAGTGCAATCTGAGAACAAACAACTGGCCGGGCAGGAACGGCCATGGAGCAGTCAAATCTTCCTCGTCCATTAATCAGTAACGAGTCTGGAACAGGCTCGTTTCCTTGATGGCTGGCGTCGGCAAACCATTCCAGAACTTCAGCCTGGTTTCGGTGAAACCAATCACCAACCATGACCAAGTATTCCTCGACTGGGGGGTCTGTTTCCTCGGGAGAGTGTACTATCAGGCCTCCCCAGAGCCCATCAGCTCGCTGGACGTCAGAATGACTGTGCCACCAAAAGGTGCCATACTCATCGTCGCCGATAGTGAAGTTGTAGACATAGTCACTGCCGGCCGGGACAGGACACTGTGTAATTCCAACCGCACCATCCATACGGTTCTGGCCTTTCATGCGCAGACCATGCCAATGCAGAGATATCCCCTCTGCTTCAAGACGATTGCGGACGTGGATCACAAGTCGGTCGCCGGACCTTGCCTCGATGGTCGGTCCGGGGAACTCATCTGGATATCGAATTAGAGATGCAAAACAGACTAACATGTAAACCTACCATTCACAAGATAAACCAACTTCTCCACGCCATCCGGAAATTGTAGTCCAGTCGTGATGGTCCAGTTGAACGTGAGTGTTGTTGCATCACGGGATACATGCTTTTGGGGGTGCAGTTGGATACCAAGATGACTTTTTGCATCATCAGAAGACCTCGTCAGGTGCACAATAGACGATGCAATGAGAACACCAAGAATCGACAGTAGTGCGACCGCAACAACGGCTGCTATCCACCGCTTGCTGCATTGCCGTCTAACCGAGTGAGACCTGCGGCGGGGCGGCTTGTCGACTGTCTCCGAGACTGGATCTACCCAGGTCTTTGCATCTTGCAGCTCGAACTCGTGGAGCAAGGCGTGGGATTCCTCTTCGTGGGCCACCATAATGAGAGCCTCTTTGGTTCCTCCTATGTATGGTCCTGGCCGCCCGAACACGGCTCTTTTGTGAACAGGCTGAGTGAATATTATGCTCCCAGGCCGCGTGCCGTATATCCGCGTGCCATGTGAAATTGCGTTGCGCATAAATTGGGGTTGTCTGAGGTGGTGAACAAGGTCCACGAGATCAAACGCGCCGATCCTATTGGTTGCTCAACCGGCAGATCTTTTATTGGGTCTGATACAACAGCGTCGATCGGTCGGAGAATGGAGTTAGTATATCACAGCCCCTCCATGCTGAGACCCAGGATTAGGGAAGCATCTCAGCAGGCACGTCCGTCCTTGCTAATCAGACGATAGGGATTTGAAACGTGAACTTTATTATTTCGATCCTGTTTGGATCGCGGTTGAACCTTTGCCGTGCAACTCCACCGGATGACGCTGGGCCCTAGACAGTGATATTACCGAGTGCTCTAGGCTATATCAGTTGACCATGTTGCAACATCTCGAGGCCGGTGTCCTCTGGTTTCGCCAGGCACTGGAAAATTGGCCCAGTTGTTTTGAAATGGTACTCTCTCGGGCTTCAGCTCGGGTCCTCGCGGCCCTGTTGGCGGTTGTAAACACAGCGCCGTCGACAGAGGCAAAGGGCCTGGCTGATATTGATCATGTCGTCCTGTTCATGCAAGGTGAGACTCTTCTCGTGGCCTGACAATTTTCTTGTCTAATACATAGCAGAAAACCGTGCCTTTGACCATTACTTTGGTACCATGGCCGGAGTTCGCGGGTTTGCCGACCCCAACCTCCAGTACAACGATGGAATCCCAGTATGGAAGCAGCCGGTCACTCCGGAGTTGAGCAACGAGACCGATTACATCACTCCTTGGTATCTCAACTATCTCGGTGGAACATGGCCAGAAGCCACCCAGTGCATGAGCGCTGGATCTAACGGCTGGGACGCCAACCATGCTGCCTGGAACCACGGGGCCAACAACCACTGGGCCGTGAACAATACTCCTTACAGTATCGGTTTTTACAAGCGGGAAGATCTCCCTGTTCATTTCACCTTGGCCGAGGAGTGGACTATTGGTGACATGTACCAAGAGGCCGTCATCACTTCCACCAACCCCAACCGTGTCATGTGGATTTCTGGCTCCATCAACGTCCCCGGTTCCCCTCAGACCAAGGATGAAGGTGGCTACCCCTACATTGACAACAATGAGACCCCCGGTTGTGATCAGGATGGCATAAACTGCTACCCTCTCAAGTGGAAGACAGCTGCTGAGAGTTATGAGGCTGCCGGTGTGTCGTGGAACGTATACCAAGACGCCGATAATTTTGACGACAACCCTTATGCTTGGTTTGAGCAATTTCAAGATTCCAAGAAAGGATCGTCGCTAAATTCAAAGGGCATGAAGGGACTTTCTCTGGACACTTTCTACGCCCAGGCTGCCAACGGGACTCTTCCTGAAGTCTCGTACATTGTCGGGCCAATGCAACTGTCGGAGCACCCTCCTTACTCGCCCCACGATGGATCTTGGCTGCAAAGAAAGGTCGCTGAAGCCGTCATCAACTCACCTAAGTACTCACGAACCGCTCTCATCGTGTCTTATGATGAAACGGGCGGATGGGCTGACCACGTTAACCCGTACCATGCACCCGACGGAACCGCCGGCGAATGGATCGACGACCCTTATGGGGAAGCCGGTCACACTCCTATAGGGCCAGGCTTCCGTGTACCATTCTACATCATCTCCCCCTTCACCCGAGGGGGTGGTGTTTATACCGAGCACTGCGATCACACCTCGCAGATATTGTTTATCGAGAAATGGCAGGCTGCCAAGGGTCGGAATGTCACAAACAACGAGATGGTTCCCTGGCGTCGCGAGAACATGGCCGACCTCGTCAACGCCTTTGACTTTGAAAATCCAGACTACAGTGTTCCTGATCTTCCTGAGGCCCCTGAACCTCACAAGAACAGCAAGGGCGAATACGACGGCTCGTCGTACTGCGCATCTCAGTACGATACTGGACGTCCTCCCGTCCCCTACACTGGTGAAGGCGTTGTCTCCGACACCAAAAGTCTTGCCGAGAAGGGGTTCAAACCAGTTCGCGGCATCCTCACTGAGGGTCGCACACTTGTTTTTGAAGCTTCAGGACAGGCCTTGACGGCTTCGCGCAAGAGGGCAGCTGTGAGTGCCGCTACGGAGAACCACGATAATGTCCAGCAAGGTTGGGTCATTCACGCCGTGGCGGTTGGTGGTAGTGAGTTCACCATCAGCTCTGCTGATAATTCACTCTACATCTGCGAAAACCTAAGCCTCTGCAAGGACAGTGGTGCGGCCATTGTCTTTGAAGTGGATTTCGAGCCCAGCAAAGGACATTCTCTCAAGGCTAAGGATACCAACCAGTATCTTGCTGCTGGTGGGAACACGAGGCTCGCGTGGCAGAAGAGTCAAACGTTCTGGAATGTCTTTAGTGTGACGTACTAATTTGCTTTTGTTCAAGACAAAGGGACTCCGCCAGTGGCTTTCAACCAGCCTTAGATTACCTACCTAGGCACTAGACAAGCAATGTTTATTATACAAGATAATAGAACATGATACATATGGGATAGGATATACTGCGTTTCACATGTCCTTGTATCCAGAAAAACAAAAGTGAGGAGTGCGTTCTCGTGGATTAGTTTCAACTGGAATGTCCCTTATCCCACTACATGTCAGTAATTAGGACAGCGTCACCAACTCCTGCAACTTTGTCTCACATTGTTTCTCTCTGCTGATTAAACGCGTACTATTTCGTCAACAATATCCCCTGGCATTATGGTCCTAAGACCTTCTATCTACAATGCAACTCATTTGTGACAATGAAGACCAAGTCCTCCACCTCCCCGCCACTATTCCTTTCCGTCTTCAGAGATGACTACCACTCCCGAAACTCCATCCGTCATATAGAAAACCCGCAAACCAGCAAATTTAGAAATTCATCACCACTTTGGCCCTTCAAAATGCACAAAACAGAGTTTCTACGTGATAACGAAAGGAATGAAAAGAAACAAAGATTGGATGGGAATAGCAGCAAGCCACGACAGGGGGAGGGATCCAACCAGAGAATTTGGTAAGCCAGAGGTTACAGTAATAAGATACTACGTACGATTGGTTTATATGAGCATGAGAGAACTGATTTAACACATGCGCGGTTTGTGATGCACATCCCAGGTAGTTGTGCAGTGCAATAGTTGATGTAATAAATCAACACACTTTCGTGCCTCTCCATCTGCCACTGACCTCAACCTTGGTGATTTTGCAAACTACCCATTGCTTGGTATCTCACACCTACTTCACCATTCTGGCCGATGCAAGTCATTTGTCAGAAGAACTCGAACATGTGTCAGCCTTCCACAAGCAGTGCCCGATCATAGCTGGAGGACGTGAGGACGGAGCTGCCAGGCCAGATCAACCACGGAGGTTGTAATACGCAAAAATTAATCGACGCTTTGGTCCATCTGGGAAGAAAGAGAAGCCGATGAATCGAGCAACTGTCGACATACAAAGAGGTCAATTCCCTTAGCTATCAGCGCTGCAGTAAAGAGCTGCGAGCCCAGTTCCTGCATCCGTCAACGGTGTGGGGTAGACCCTCTTTATACCTAAAGTGGAATGAATTCCCGCAGGTGAGGCTAGGGCGGAGCATGCGTGGCTGAGCGTGCTGCGGCTGAGTGGCCTTGTTGCTCTGCCCGAGGATCTCCCGCAATTTTTTATTTTTATTTTTATTTTTTTTTTCATTGGTTTATATCCATTTGCGAAGCCTTCGGGTTCAATTCTAGGTAAGTGTTTTTTTTTCTGCATTTTTTTTTAGCCATAGTGAACCCGACAGGATTATTTATTTTTAAATACTTTTTGTTTGTAGGCATTAAAAATAGTTGGTGTGGGTGGACCGAGACCCGCCTTATACCTAAATCAGACAAAGCTCTGAAAGCTCCATGTCTCGGCTGCATTTTTTCTCATTGTCTGAGGCGCCACGCATTTAATAACGCGACGGTCGTCAGTTTAAATAGCATCCGAGACGGCGTTCTTTTTATTATCCCTTGTTTTTTTCATCGATCTATTATAGCCATCAAGAATGACAACACCCACGGCTATTGAAGCATCGCGATTGGGTTTGTAGGAAGCGATCTCTTATGCCCAAAGTGGAAAGATCCCGCTGTTCAGACAAGAGTGGAGGCTGGTCTAATCCACCTACGCCTGGCAAAAAAAACACAGACTCGGCGAGATATGCTCTTATGCTACGTAAGTTCGAACTCGTGTTAATTCATGAAGAATCCAGACTATACAGTAGATAGAGACTTGACTGGTAATATGGTAATCCTTTCATAAAGTCAACACCGTAGTACTCGAGTTCAGGTCCATGGTCGCGAAGCAGCTGTTTTGACCCTCCGCAGGTTTCCCCACTATCGAAAGCCTACGGTGCATCATCTTCTTTTTATACCCGACCTAAAACCGAGCATGATGAGTTGAGTTCAATCCCGACGGGTGATCTCTCTTTTGTCTTTGTTTCGTTCATGCATCCAAACTTCAGACTGTGCGCCCGCTACGAATCACGTCGTCGCCCAAAGAGGAAATGGTAACGCATTGCCAAACACGTCCTGCCACTTACGCCGCGATCAGCGATCACTTGAGCCATCAACCTTGGCAGGGCCGTCCAACCAGGTGGCTGGTATTGTTAAACCTTGAGGAGCCCTTGGTGTTGCAAGTTCTGCACGTGGTGTTTTGTGTGCGGGAGAACCCCTCCTCGCTGTTGAGGGGTCGGAGTCTGGGGGAATTGAACACCGCGGATCATGTCATTCCGGTAGCATCTGGGAGGGAAATACATTTGCCGAACCGCTCGCAACGTCTTGAGAACCCCTCTGGCTGGCCGCGTAAGGTTCTTTGGGACATGGGTTGGGTCTGGTTGCGCGGTGAGGGGGCTCGCTTGGGCTTTCCATTGACGACCGAATCGATCTGTACGATTGATGTGTACCTACGTAGCACACAATGCTGCATTCCGTCCCTCTTGTGCACCGGTCGCAATTAGGTCGCCGCAGCAGGCATTTTTAGTAATTACCCGCCCAAGAATCCTTCGGGATAGCCATCACGCATTCCGAGCCAACATTTGCGATTCCACACACAGCTCGCTCCCACAGGCAGCTAGCTGTGAACAGGCAAAGCAAGCCAAAGGCTGGGGTAAAGCCGAGGTACTTATGAGAGAAAACCCGTCCTCCTTCAAACTACCCAATCAGGCAGTAGAGGCCTCGTCCGACAAATCCGCTCTCTTCCGATTCACCTCAAAGGGCAAGCTCGTCGTCTCCAAGATGCATCGGCAGCAGAACAAACACGGAAGATCATGAAAGAAATGCCTCTCATTCGTTTTGCCCGATGCGGCAGCGTCGCGAAGCAGCTGACCCCGCTCTGTGGCCTACCGTATTCAGCGCTCTTCTCTCCGCACCCGCACCGGGGATCTAATCCTGCCCGGTAAAGAACCAGACCGAAGGCGCTGCATGAATAAGCAAAAAACCACCTTGCTCTAGCACCAAAGAGGTTGCAATCGCGCAACAAAATTCGCGTTGCCGTGGTGTCTTGGCGGGGCTCTTGGTGCCAGCGCTAACCGGGGCTCCGACGACAGAGATCCGGTCGTCGTTGCAAAGTCACCGATGTCTGACTCGGCCCTGGGGTGTGTTTGGGCCGATCACGGGATGTTTGCTGCGGCGGGGGACACTGTGGAAGGGTTGGGGTCGTAAATGGGGGACAGCCTTCGCGTCTGTCCGCTGTCAATTGCCCTCCCAGCTGATGGCGAAGGGCCTCCCTTTTCTAGATGCTTCTCCAGACAAGACACGGAACTCTCACGAGACATGTCCCGTCTCCACCAGATGGGAAGCTCACCAAGTACCGGGTGCGCTACCGAGCCGATGGCATCCGGGCGTCTCCCTCCCCCTTGGTGGCTGGCTGGCACCACTGCTCAGTCTGGCCAGCTTCCCCGCACTTGCGACGCCGCAGTGTCACAGTGTGTGATGTAAGAGAAGTCAAAATATTGGACTGATCCGGTATAACTTCCCGAGCAAGTCGAGATCCCGAGCGTGGGCCGTGTAACGCTTGGGTGAGATTGAGTGCCGGCTTGCCACGCCCAGCTTGCCAATCGACAAGCTCGTGTTATAAATCTAAACTCCACCCCCGCAATCCGTGCCTCGGTGAGCTCTCGTTCCTGTTTTTCCTCTTTTTCTTTCCCGTGGTTTTTTTTGCTCTGCTGCGGTTTGCAAAGGAACATTGATCAAACCCCCATCACCAAATCGCAAGCATGGCCGAGTCCAAGTGTCCCGTCCACAAGGTCGCCAACGTCGCTGGCAGTCAGTAGACACATCCTCCGAGATCCACGGTCATGAAGTTGCTAACGTCGTCGTCGTCGCAGGCGGAACCCAGCGAAGGGACTGGTGGCCCGAGTCTCTCAAGACCAACATCCTCCGACAGCACACCAACGTTACCAACCCCCGAGGCGACAACTTCAACTACGCCGCTGCTTTCAACACGCTCGACTACGATGGCGTCAAGGAGGATCTGCGAAAGTTGATGACCGATTCGCAGGATTTCTGGCCTGCTGATTTCGGTCACTATGGTGGTCTCTTCATCCGAATGTCGTGGCACGGCGTCGGTACCTACCGTGTTTTTGATGGCCGAGGTGGTGGCCGACAGGTGAGTGACGGCGACGACGAATCAATTGATACTGCACGGGTATCGATTGAGCATACAAGCATGCGGAGCTGACAGTGAGCCTTCAAAACAGGGCCAACAACGATTCGCTCCCCTCAACAGCTGGCCCGACAACGTCTCTCTCGACAAGGCTCGTCGTCTGCTGTGGCCCATTAAGCAGAAGTACGGCAACAAACTTTCATGGCCCGATCTCATGGTCCTGACCGGCAATGTCGCTCTCGAGTCCATGGGCTTCAAGACCATTGGCTTTGCCGGTGGTCGCGAGGACACCTGGGAGGCTGACGAGTCCACCTACTACGGAGGCGAGACCACATGGCTGGGCAATGATGTCCGCTACTCCGACGGCCACCCTGGCGTGACCAAGTCCGGTGCCATCGACTCCGACGAGGCTCCCCACAAGAACATTCACACTCGTCGCCTCGAAGAGCCGTTGGCAGCCGCGCACCATGGGCTTATTTATGTTAACCCAGGTTAGTTCAACCATTTCCTTGCGTTGCTGATGTTTTCTTGCATTGTGGTATCATCCAGAGTCACCTCTGAGTCCATGGACCCAATAGTGGGCGAGATGTTGCGGATGACTTCACCCACCACCAACCACACCCATCCAACCTTGATTGCGGGATCAATTGCTGACTAATATTCTACAGAGGGTCCTGATGGTAACCCTGACCCTGTCGCCGCTGCCCGCGACATTCGCGACACCTTCGCCCGCATGGCCATGAACGACTACGAGACGGTCGCGCTCATCGCCGGTGGCCACTCCTTCGGCAAGGCCCACGGCGCGGGTTCGTCTGACCACGTCGGCCCTGAGCCCGAGGCCGCAGGCCTTGAGCAGCAGGGTTTCGGCTGGGCCAACTCTTACAAGTCCGGCAAGGGTCCCGACACCACCACCTCCGGCATCGAGGTGACCTGGACCAAGACTCCCGCCCAGTGGAGCCACAACTTCCTCGAGTACCTCTTCCAGTTCGAGTGGGAGCTCACCAAGAGCCCTGCTGGCGCTCACCAGTGGGTGGCCAAGGACGCCGGCGACATCATCCCCGATGCCCATGACCCCAACAAGAAGCACAAGCCTACTATGCTAACGACTGATCTTTCTCTGCGATTCGACCCCGAGTATGAGAAGATCTCACGTCACTTCCTCAACAACCCCGACGAGTTTGCCGATGCCTTTGCCAAGGCTTGGTTCAAGCTCACCCACCGTGACATGGGTCCCCGCTCGCGATACCTCGGCCCCGAGATCCCCCAGGAGGTCTTCATCTGGCAAGACCCCGTCCCCGATGTCGATCATAAGCTGGTTGACGAGGGTGATGTCTCTGCCATTAAGAACGAGATCCTCAAGTCTGGTCTGAATGTTTCCCAGCTTGTGTCCACTGCTTGGGGCTCTGCTTCCACCTTCCGTGGCAGCGATCTCCGCGGTGGTGCCAACGGCGCTCGTATCCGTCTTGAGCCCCAGAAGAACTGGGAGGTCAACAACCCTGCCCAGCTGAGCAAGGTCCTGAGCACCCTCGAGGGCATCCAGAACAAGTTCAACAGCTCGCAGCCCAACGGCAAGAAGATCTCTCTTGCCGATCTTATCGTCTTGGCTGGTTCTGCTGCTGTTGAGAAGGCCGCCAAGGATGCTGGCTTCAACGTCACCGTCCCCTTCACCCCCGGCCGAACCGACGCTTCGCAGGAGCAGACCGACGTCCAGTCCATCAACTACCTCCAGCCCTTCGCCGACGGCTTCCGAAACTACGGCCACTCCACAGACCGCGTCAAGCTCGAGCACATGCTCATTGACCGTGCTCAGCTGCTGACCCTGTCGTCGCCTGAGCTGACCGCCCTGATCGGAGGTCTCCGCGCCATCAACGCCAACTGGGACGGTTCCTCCAACGGCGTCCTGACCAGCCGCCCCGGCGCCCTCACCAACGACTTCTTCGTCAACCTTCTCGACATTGGGACCGTCTGGAAGCCCATCGGCAACGGCGATCTCTTCGAGGGCACCGACCGCAAGACCGGTGCCAAGAAGTGGACTGGCAGCCGTGTGGATCTCGTGTTTGGCTCGCACGCCGAGCTGCGCGCGTACTCTGAGGTGTATGCTGAGGCGGGTGGTGATGAGAAGCTGGTCAAGGACTTTGTTGCTGCTTGGGTCAAGGTGATGAACCTGGACCGGTTCGATGTCGCAAAGGCGCCTTCGCCCAATGTGTCTCCTCGACTGTAATTTATGATGCCTGAATGTAGCAAAATACCAATTTGAGAATGACAAGTAATCCGACCCAATTATGTATTGTCGTCCCAAGTGCCTGTGCCCATTGGAATGAAGCATGGCCTGTGAGCCACTACAGCGACCTCACCAACACGTTGTAGGTGTGGGCCTTGATCGCGACCGGCAATAAAATCAGGGCGCTCAAGAGCAGCATCTCAATACGTAGACTTTCCCGCATCAATCTGCCTCTGCTACATTCATTGAGTCTGCGAAGTCTCTCACGCCATTGGACTACATCCAGTGTCGCAGCACAACTTGAGCTCTCCTCACAAAGTAGCACCCAGCTGCGGCACATGCTCCGCAGATGGTTACACGCTCGGACAAAGGGATTGCGACGCGGGCAATTGACCGGAAATACAAAGCCCAAGGTTATCTGCATCTTTTCAGACGCCTGATACTGACGTCGACAATGTCATTGAGCAGAAAGTCGCAGCTTTCATCGTGCATCAAGCACTATTCGGTCGGCCATGGAGAACTGCGCCATCGGAACGGCCTCCGACGATGCCGATCATGTGAACACGCCGACGACGAATGACACCCGAGACATTTCAAGGCACCTCGAACATCACCACGTGCAAGGCTTGCGGCAGGCGGAATGCGGCAAACTCAATCTGTCTCAGTCTGCTGAGGTGTAGAGACAACAAGTGAATGAGTCAGGACTGTGTTTCACTACCTGATTCATTCATTAAGCGTCAGTTCGTCAATTCGCCTCCTGTGGTGACTAGAACGCGCACCAGATGACGCCAGCGACTTGCTTCCAAAACCAGAACTTGCATTGTGTTTCTATCAACCCAATAATCAACCAATCGGCCGTCAAGTATATAGTTCACGGCCCAGCTCCATAGATGGAACCCCGGGAATGGGTAGGTTGGTCTCAGAGTGAGACCCGTCCGAGTTGCGGGGCCGAGATCGGGAGATGTAGGGTAGCTCAACCAATGAGCCAGGTCAGAGGGACACACTCGGGATAGTTATTTCAAAATACCAAGACACGAATCAATTTTTTTAATATCAAAAGAGCCGCATAGACTTAATTCGCAATCATCGTGGTATGAAAATATTATGGCTGTGTTGTAATCTGACATGAAGCAGCATGAGACCATCATGTTCGCCCAAATCCGACGTCACAAACCATCCTACTCGCACAGTAGATCAAATCAGCTCCCCCGTGCTGCAAGACATGATTGGCTGAGAGGTGAGATAAGATAAGATAAGGCCATGATAAGATGAGAGTCACGTGCCTTGATTTTCTCCAATGACGTGATTGAGGCTCGAACGAGGACTACGTGAGGTATGCAGTGAGGATGATCAGCTCTGGTCTACGGGTCGGTGCTTTGCCATTGCTCAATCCCACGGCGCCCTTGCCCCTAACACTCGTGGACTATGGAAGGAAGCTTCCGCAACATTAAATTATACCGATGAGTGTATGGGGCCGCGGCCTAGTGACGTGAGGATGAAGACACCATTGGGGCCGGTAAATGTTGTTCTTGCGTTCTCCGTGAATTTGTTCGTGGGCTTCCCAGCGTAGAAATAGTAACTCATGCAACACCTTCTGTATTTTTGTGAGGTTCCCTTTTCACTTTGTAGGGTCGGCTCCCTAGCGGACCTAAGACGACATCTACGCTCATTGCACAGGAACTTATATTTCGCCTTGTTTAGGTGCATTTGGTTGATGCACTTCTTCGACTCGGATGGCTGAATTCTAGATATGGCCGTGGCGAGCTGCTGCTCCTAGCAGTCGCGGCATTGATCCCCGATCATGATAGCCTGGATGGAAAAGGGCCCAGGCAACGAGGACTGCTTCAGCGGCTTGGCTAAGAATGTCGAAATTTCGGCCCTATAGTTCTTACAGGCTTCTAGGCTCCCGGTCTACCGTCTCGAGACGCAGCTCTGTATGGTTAGAGGTATGTTCGACGTGATGGCAAGTAGCATCTATCCGGATGTCTCATTGGTGTATGACCCTAGCCACACCATTGACAACCTTGAGTTCCAGATCGGTCGGGAGCTTGAAGCCTATGCTAGACAGTGGCATCTAGAGTTTGCTGAGGCCCTGCGGCCACTCTCAGGCCTATATCTTTCCACTACGAGGAGGGGAGAGTCGTTACCGACCCCGTAATCGGGTCCAAGAGAAACCCCGATCAGGTCAAGGCTGCTCTGGACTTAGCCCTTGACTTTGCCAAGTCCGAACAGGCTGTCCACTCTGCTCGCATTGTCATCATCACGCGCTACACCGCCAACGTCTAGGCCATAAACGTTATGTACAAGATGCCTGAATGCTCATTGCTTGCTGTAATGCCACAAACGGTGATAACCGACCTGTTCCAAGGCCAGGAAAACGATGTCGCAGTTATCGTTGAGAACAACTTATCCTCTTCCTAGTTACGGTTTATATTCAGATGAGCAATGCCTCAACGTCATACTCACCAGCTAGATGTGCGCGTTCATTATAGTCGATGACACCTATGTCTGTAGAGAAGTGCGAAAGCCTTGCGCCAAGGCAAAGGTCAAGGACAAGGATAAAGCTGGATAGGCCGAATTCAAGATCCCGGAGCCCAACGGTGAGGTCACTTCTACCAGGACTTAGGAGTTGCGCAAGGTCTACTACAAGCTCCATAGCAGCGGTCTGGTCGCTACCGTCCAGGCCACAAACAGTCTGGGTCGGTGGCTGTGATGGATGAGGGAAGCATGATCTATGTGGTTTAGTTTGCGGTTCGGACGCGGTAGATGAGGACAGTCGGCCCTGCGAAACACATACCATTGGAATAATGAAATCCCTTGTCCTGCGCGAGTGGTCATCATACAACTATCACATCCCCACACGATTGCCCAACGAATCCAGTAGAGAGTGGGTTGATAAGAGAGCAAAAATAGAACTAAAAGAGCTTAAATAGGGACTGTGCTTCCTAGGGGTTCTCCGTCGAGTCCCTCGCCCTCGCCTCGTGCGCATGCGTGAAGACCTGTCTTCCTCCTCGCTGGTCAGCCATGTTGTGGAGAATTAGGGCTGTCATACTACCTGGCATGGAATGCCATCGGGTTGCTGCTTGTGTCTGACGGACTGGGGTTATCTCATATGGCTGGCGTGCACGTAGGGTTATAAAGATCGTGGGAAGGACCGCATGTGATGACTTCTAGACGAGGGCGTAGATAAATGCGAGGAGGAGGTTAACTGCGATGACTGGATTAGTCTTGCACAAGCATCATAGATAAACGTTTGAGTAACGAGCAGGGAATCTTATGGTGGTAGAGTTATGACACCAACAAGGGAAGGCCAGCGTCGCTCAAGACTCCTCAAACTCACAAGTGGGTTGGGGGTGCTTCTGGCCAGGTTCGATTGCTGAGCCAATTCATGAACCCTGCGTTGCTCTGGGTCCCGTTGAATAAGACCATGCCGGCTCTTGTTTGCTGCTGTTAATGGCTGGAGGCTTCTCAACTCAGTTTATGATATACTTGTGATAAATCGGATTCCAAGCAGGTGTAAATACACCGAGCAGACTCCTGATCTCCCTTTAGAGATGCTGGTGCGTTGTTCTTCAGATTCTTGGTCTGACTCATGGTATTGAGGGAGCTGGTGAAGTAGCAGACGCACGTCGTAGAGCAGGCAGGCCGCTGGGAACCGGAGCTTGTCCAATGAAGGCGGTCATCAATATTCTGTGTGAGGTGTTGCTGGGGAAGCAGTTCTTGAGGCCAGGAACGTGGAGGACGAAGTCGGCAGTTCAAGCGGAGGGTGTCGCGTAGAACATGGACGCGGCGGGCGTCTGGTTGTCAAGTTCGGCGCGTCGACATCACAGTCGGGAGTAATCTGCCAACATTTTCAATCAATAACTGAAAAAATATATGAATGCTGAACACTGACTTCTCTAAGATGCTCGGCGTGACATCTTGCAGGGACTCATTCAGGCATGGGCGAGGCAGAGGCGATTGTCTGATGGGAGGTTTGGGATCGGACAAATCTGAAACGAAGGCAGACGGAAAGTCAGAGAAGCGAATGTTTTGGCGGATCTGTCACTGAATCGCCAGGCGAGGAGTCTTGATGAGGAACATATGGAATGGCCTCTCTGCACGCTCTGCAGATGTCGGAGTGGTTGCGGGTGTACTTCGGCGGGAAGGACAGGCAGGGCTGTTTCCATTGACGTCATTGTTCTTATCACACATCACCACCTCAACTTTTCTCTCCGGACATGCTTTCTCTCACTTAAGCAGACCATCTCGCAACGACTCCTCATCCGGATCAATGACGGCTGGTGGTTATGCAAGACTCGAGAGGACTGACAGGTTTCTTGCAGGAGACTCTATGACAATGTGAAACCGCGACAGATACAATAAAACTCAATCCAAAGCGGCGTCCAGTAATGGACTGCAAGCACCGCCACGACCCAAACCACAACGGCGCCCGAAAGGTAGAACAAGCCTCAAATGCATAGGTCGACGACCCGGCCGACACCGACCGACCTTCCGACCGACCTCCCGACGCCCCAATGGATTTGTCTTGCTCATGGACATGGCTCAATAGAGACTATTGTCTGCGCTTTCCCCTTTCCTTGAACCCAAATCATCCAGTTACAACCTCAGCTCGACACACGTTCTCTCACTTCTCTCCACGTTCAGATTGAGGCTCGTAGTTGCACACCTTTTGAAGCAAGGAAAAGTTTATCAACTCGTTGTGTGATCAATTCGAACCGGATGTCGATGAAGTGGTCCTCCTTAGGACCCAGATTGACTCTTGGAAGCTTCTGAATGGTATACATGATGTTGAGTCGCGCAGTCATCGCCCTCTGATTTAGGCTTCTTCTTTGCTTTAGCCGCCCCGGAGACGGCGTGTCCTGCATATGTGATCCCCGCTCTGCGAGGATCTCGAGCTCTTGTGGCCATTGAGTCTTGGTAAACCCGGTGTTGCCTTATGAACTTGTCGGGAATCTGTTTATGTATTCATCTGATTGGTGGTACACATGATAATTTTCTCTGTCACTCATGATCCACATCTTGAGAATTTCTTTCAACTGTCCAACCTTTCTGACCTCGAGAAGGTGATTATCTCATTGATGGCCTAGGCCGTGAGCTTGTCGGTTGGGACTACTACCTTCACGTGTCAACAACAAAGACAATAAACATTGCTTCATCTTCTCTAATGAAGATATAGGCTTTTGAGAAGATGTGTTGGAGACCGGTGGAGGCAAGTTCTTCGCTTGCAGTCTTGAACCACAAGAGCGGGGGAGGAGACTGTCAAGCCTTACATGGCTTTGTTGAGAAGCCAATTCATGCCGGTTGAGGGTCTAGAAAGATGTTTGAAGATGAAATAAAAGTATAGTTGTATATAGGTGGATTACTATAGTCTGTCTGAATTGGCTCGCTTTAGTGTGAAGGGTGATGGGTAGGCGTGTTCCCGATATATCAGCCGCTCAATACACGACAAAACTAAACAGTAGTCTATATAATCCCACGTGGCCGCTGACTGTTTAACGAAGCCGGGGGCCAGCATGCTGAACCACATCTAGACTGGCAAAGTAAAGTGGCTGTCTATCCCCGTCCTCTCGTGCATCAGGAAGCGCCGGAATGGAGCAGCCTTACAAGTACTGGTCTTATTACGTTCTGTAACGACCAGTAGCATAATAGACCCCTGCATAAACACTGAAAATGAAACAATACTCCTGAAAATAAATCCCAAGCTCTTGTGGTATAGTGACAACACTCTTCCTTCCTCCCACTGTGAGCTCTGATCGGGACCCCAGCCTCGGTCCTTGAGTGTATGGGAGGGGACCAGGGAAGGGATGCCCCTGGTTCGATCTCTGATGAGTAAGTTGGTTTTTTCACTGCCGCCCTAAGTATACCAAGGATGTATCTTTTGGTCAAAGTTTAGAATCTAGTTTTCTAAACGCTACGAAGATCCCCCAACGCCTCAGCCAGTCTTTCTGAGTATGCGTCCTGCTGGGTGTAGGTTACCGCGGAACATTCGGATCAAGGTCGAGACCGAAGCCGAAGCCTCGTTGTTGAGTATGAAGTCAGATCAACAGCCGACCACATTACTAGGCCAGACTCTATCATCTCTCAGCGACGCCGAATGGCTGCAGAAGCAGCGATTGAATTTGTGAATTTGCAATCATCCCAGCATGACGCAGCAGCAGCTCGAATTACAGATGTATGACGGCGACTATGTCGGTTATCATCGGTGATGTTTTGCATGAGATCACTTTGTCGAGCTCATGGGTTATCTATCAGCATCTCGTTACATCGCAATCGTTTCACCTTGCAGTAGTATCACTGTCGGCACCGCCCCGAATGGAAGTGTGGTCCTGATACACCCCAAATGAGAGCAGAATGCGACCCTCTCACTCGATTAGAGGTCCAGCACACCTTCTCCCGCTCAGACAATGATGCGGGGTGCTCGCTGTTGGGTTTCATCAGCCAAAGTTTGTCGAGAGCCGACGGGTGTAACCCTCACATTGCGGGGAAGCCAGGGGATCCAATAGGCTCAGGCCCCAGCCCGCGTGCGGGCAGAGCCATCGGGAGGCTATATCTAGGTTTGTTAGTCTGGAAACGAGGGAGTTTTTGATCTTTGCTATCATCATTCAACAACATGTCGTCGCGGCCAACACCGAAAGAATTGCCGACATGAGCCCATACGACCGGATGGAACTCGACCAGAGTGAGAGCGTAATCTATGTGCGGAGAGAGTTGTATTTTGTGTAGTATGTGATTCATAGTCGACAATGTGGCGTTCGCCATTGACGAGCCTTTGGATATGAACTCCCCGAGAAACCCGTCTCAAAGAATGTATATAACTTGACGGATATGCCAGCTCAGAATTGATTCATCGGCACAGATAGCAATCTGTTATCATCTAGTCAAGCTGATTATCCCTCTTTGCTGCTTCAATCACTTTCAACAACACTTTCGTCAAACATTCACCATGGGCGATCTCCGATACTCCTCCTCTTCCATCGGTTCCCAGGAGAACAGGACCCTCAACATTGACCCCTACGCCCTTGTTGAGGCTCTTCTTGGCCAGAAGATGGAAAAGGCTGAGAGCCTTGACACCGACTACGACGAGCTTCGTGATGTCCAGTCGTCGTCCTCCGGCGGCGGTAAGATGAAGCCGGACTCTCCCCCCAAGGATGTCAACATCGGAGCTCTCAACCCGTATGCCCTCGTGGAGGCACTCATCGGCCGCAGAATCGACAAGAATTCCACGGTCACCGCCAAGATCCTGTCCAACATTCTGCAGACCGACTACGATGAGCTCTTCGACATGAAGCACGACTCTGTGCTCTTTGCCGGCCTCAAGCTCAACGAGAAGGACCGCAAGGCTGAGAGACTCAGCCACAAGGACATGAGGATCCTCAAGGAGAAGGATCTCATGACCCCTGATCTCTCTGAGATTCAGCACTTGGACGACCTCGAGAAGGTCCTCAACATGAAGGACATGGGCAAGATGAAGGTCAAGATGGCCCGCATGCAGAACGGCAAGATGCACATGGTCCTTCACGCCCACCACTTCGGCAAGACACTGTCCAACTGCGACCTGACCATGACCATCAACGAGCTGGTCAGCCAGTTCAGACAGGAGAGCGGCCACTGGGTCCCGCCCAACAGCACCTGGCGCGACATGTATGACCGCATCTTCCAGGACATGAACAAGCGACTCATTGGCGACCTCACCATGTTCCACATCGGCGAGGGCAAGGGTGCCATGATGTACGGCTTCGACGACCCTACCCAGGGATGCTCGACCAACAGCTGGCTGATTGCCGCTCTCTTCTCCGTCTTCTGGTCTGATCCCGCGTGCATCAACCGAGCCACCCGGGTCCACCACGACCAGCAGCACAAGAGGAAGCTCGCCATCAAGTTCCACGACCAGGGCGGACCCAACAACGCCAAGACCGAGACCATCCAGGTGGACTATGAGATCCCCATCAACAACTCCAACAACGAGCCCCTCTACTGCCGCTCCAGCGATGGAGCCGACATCTGGCCCTGCCTTTACGAGAAGGCCTTTGCCAAGTGGATCACTGGCGGCTCGTCTGAGCACCCCGACATCACCAAGACCCACTGCGGTGATCCCGTCAAGGCCATGGCCCAGATCAACGGCCAGCATCCCCATTACTACGAGACTGACAAGCACTCTGCTTGCAGCCTGCTTGGCCTGGTCCGATCCAACTGCGTCAACTTCAAGACCATCAACCCCATGACCGCCTGGACCCACGCCACCGGCGACATGTACACCGGAAGCAACATCGTGGCCAACCACGCCTACTCCGTCCTCGGATACATGGTCATGGGCAACAAGCAGTACTTTGTCCTCCGCAACCCGTGGGGTGTCACCGAGCCCAACGGCTTGAACGGCTACCCTGAGCTGGTGGACTGCCTGACCCCTGAGCTCTGGCACCCTGCTGCCATGCTCGACCACGGTGGTCTGTTTGCCCTCGAGGCCAAGGCTTTCAAGCACTGCTTCGCCTACATTGGAGTTACCCAGTAAGAGGCTGCGAGACATTTTGTCCCGCTGGGTGAAGTTTTCAACTTCGTTTGCTGCCTCTCGTTGCACCGAGTGTACGGTCTTCGGTCTGGAAAAACAAAAAAAAGGAAAGGTAGTCTCTAATTTGTGGTTGAGTCTTGGCGGTCTGGTACGGGTTGGTCACACTCCTTATGAAGGGCAGATATGTATCTCTAGTACCTAGCTAGTAATTCATATCTGTGTCGCTCCCTAACCGGGTCAGATTGTCTTGTAGATGTGCTTCCTTCCGGCAAGTTGGACTTCTCAGTATCAAGTGAATGATATGTCGTTGATGTAATTTGAAGGCCTACCAACCACAGGTATTCAGGTACCAAATTAAATTTTGTAAGACCAAGCCGCAGTCCGCTATTGGCGGAGCGAGGCGTTCTGATGCTCGAACATGGCGTCGTTCTCGAAGGATTGAATGACTCCACCTTTGACCGATAAGCTTAACTTTGGTAACTCCACATGCAGGCGTGGTTCCTGCCCGTAATTCCACTTGCATAAGGGATGAGTAGGTATGCAAGGCACACGAAGATTGACTGTGAAGACCTCTGGTGAAAAGACTAAGAAGGTCAATGGCGCATCATCCGCGGAGTCAGAGTTCATTAGGTACAATACTCACAGGAGAACTGAGGCACTATGCGAGATACAGAAGCCATTCCGTGAAGGGAAAGGAGACAAGAAGAAGAGATGAATAGACAATAGACACAGCTAGGTATAACGTCTAGTTACTTGCAAATTTCACTGGCCCGCCTTGAACCTCATCCAGGGGAAAGAAGAATAGGAACCTATAGCCGTTATCTGTATCGTTAAAGAGTAGAGTTTCAAGAAAACTATTCAACTGGATATCTATACCAGGTGGGCAGGCGAGCATGTATATTAGGCCGTATAGGAAAACTGCAGAAAGTCTAGCAAAGCATAGTAATGGCTGATAAAAGGATGACATGAAAAGGCAACAACAAGCCTATATAAAAAACAAATTCGCTTATGGAATCTAACCTACCACCTCAAGAAAGCCATAAGACGACAAGTGCAAAGAAAGCGTCGTCCCGAGGATGTAAAATAACCTCGCGAGAGGGCCGACCTAGTCATCTACTCGCCCCGATAAATTCGATTTAAGAAATTGTATGAGCCTAGCATTGGATAGTTGGCAGTAAGGTGGGAAAATGGACATGAGAGAAATGACATTGCCTGTGGGATCAAACCTATAGTTGCCACAACTAACACCCCCACTCAATAACATGGCCACAAGGAGATGCCATCTAGGATTCAAAAGTAGATAAGACCCTGGTAGTATGCGCCACTAGTAATATCAGCAGCACGGAAAATTCCGCCCCTGGTCCTTTCGTCCATCCCCTGACGGGCTCGTCTATAGATGCCTTCATTATAGGCATCGTCGAGGCCGAGGCCCAGGGCGGGGCCGCTTCAGTCACAACTCGACCGGAATAAGCCGTCTGTGTTGCAGCTGGTCACAATGATGATTCACTTTGTCAGCAACCCTTCTCGAGGTAGCCTCGAGGTTGGGCAGATGAGACAATCCTCATACTCTCCAGTGGACAATGTGGTCGTACCATTCGGATAGCTCATGTGTTGCGCAGCCTCAAATCGATTTAAGCAACCGGTGTTCTGATACATCATCATGTTGATGCTGTGGGCGCTGAGGCATATTGGAAGCGGTTCAATTGGCCTGTCCCGGTTCAGTCGTCAAAAGAGGAAGGGAGTTGTCAAGATCGGCTGGGTTGTGATGCAGGGATTAAACCGATCCATTGGCTTTATCCTTTGTTCATCTCGTCCTGTGAGCTAGGCTAGACGCAAATGAGCCAGGGAAGAGCCACCATGATAAAGATAGCCCCGAGCACTTTCTTCGAACCACAGAGAAGCTGAACATGCCCATTTGATGTGGTTGCTGAAGTCGACAGCCAAAGGAGACACGGGACGCCGGATGTGATGAGTATGTGATGAGTGATACCGCCCGCTTAACGTGGCGAGCTCGGCTAACAAACTGGAAACGCACAGAACTGTAATGTTGCGTGCGTCAGTGATCAGCAAGACCTAGTTCTCAGCGAGTGTGATCAGATCATTACACAACAGTAGATTGTTACAAAGCAAAGGGCTCAGACCTTGGAGTCTTGAACTGACCTGATATGGCTCCCCTTGGGCATGTTGATCGACCTTTGGGCTCCCTTCCGGATGGATATCTCAGTTAACTCAACACATATAAGACTGAGACTTACCGACATAGCCGCGGCGGGGTCATAGAATTAGGGCTGGCAATCACTGCACGTGGGTAGCGCGGCAGGGTCTTTTACTACCGAGGCCTTATCGTACGACTTGTGAGGCCGTCGAGACAGGTCAAGCAACCAGCAAAGGTGGACCTCCTCCAGTATATAGAGCTCGAATACGACTCTTCCGTGGACATTCTAGCGGAATGTCCACGTTTGCCATCGTCGTCGAAGCGTTGCCTATGTTACATGGGGTTCAGCAAAGGTACCCCAACGGTCGCGATAGAGTGGCGATTAGCCCGCAGACGTTGCAACGCGGCAAACAGGGCCCTGGACAGCCCGAGTGGAGAAACGCTCTAAGCGAAGGGTCTGATCGCAGCAGCCTCAAGGCGATTGGCTCCTAGGCCGAAGCCAATGCGACCCAAGAATGTTCCGTTCTGAATCGCGCACCGAGGTGAATGCCATGTCGAGGCACAATTCGAGTTTCACCAAACCAGAATCGGCATGCCAATCGGCAGCTCTCTGACGCAGGGGCCAGGCCTCCCACGTCGGCAATCTGACCAAGAAACCTGGGGGCCTCTCTTCAAACCTGGTTTGAGAGGTTTGGTCGTTTATGACGGCTCTCCACTGCTGCATGGCAGCAAGGGATCTGAGACTATCCCGGCCGTGCCGGTAACATTGCGAGTGCAAGAGAATGGGCACATTGCCACATGGCCGAGAGCTCACGTGTATCACATCACTCGAGTTGTGAATTGTTTCCACAGGAATATATTGCGGCTTGTGTTCCAGGTCCCGCTGCACTTCTCCCATCTGTTCTTGCTTGGGTATTGTTCTTTAGAATCGTACATTTAATACATGATGTCGAAACGATTTAAGGCACTGCTTATTTTTGTCCTTTGGTGCCTCGTCTTTATCTTTTCCGTGGCTGGGCAAGACCCTGATGCACTCACTGATTTGAATGGCTTGACTCCCGATTGCGCAGTAAGATTAAAGCCGTCAGACTCCTCACGCAAGACCCCAAGGGCTAACATGCGTACCAGAAACCGTGTCTCATTAATGGCCTCAAGGAGGGGAACTGTACCTTTTCCGCCTTACCGGACTGCTTGTGCTCCAACACCGATCTTCAGGCCAGCTTATCAGAATGTGTTCAGCTATCCTGCTCCCTGGAGGACCAGATCAGTGCGTCTCGCAAGTGGCATTACAACGGTCTCGTATATGTTACTGACGCATCTTCAACCTAGCGGTCGCCGCGATGTCGAACAAGCTGTGCGACGGGTATCCCGTCGAGTCTCGAAGCCCAGAGGTTAAAACCACTGCCATCGCCTGCGCTGCAGTCACGTTCCCCATCGTGCTTCTACGATGCATTGGCAGATTCATGGTTACAAATAAGCTATGGTGGGATGATTGGACTATTATCATGGCAACGGTTTGTTCCCTCACCGCCTCGGGATCTCCAGGTCTGATGTTGGATGACAGGTTTTGCTGGCTGGCATAATTGGCGTACAGATCGAAAGCAAGTACCTTGAACTGGCCCTGAGGAAGCATCTACTGACGGTGGGGCTACTATAGGTACCAAGCTAGGATTCGGGCGTCATTATTGGAATATCGACTTGGCTAATGGCAAAACGATTCTGCAGGTTCGTTACCTTAACGTTGTGATAGCATCACTGCTAAGTAAATACGCAGTTATTTTATGCTTACCAAATATTATACACCATCATTCAAGTGGCTGCAAAAGCATCGCTCCTCGCATTCTACGCTCGCGTCTTCACCAGCCGTAAATTTCGGATCGCGGTCTTGGGAGCTTTCATCTTCCTGGTAAGCCATGGTGTGGTTTTCTTGGGCCTCATCGTCTTCCATTGTATTCCCATCGACTTTATCTGGAACCTGAACCAAGAGGGCAAATGCCTGAATCTGGCAGTGATTAGCTATGTTGGTGCTGTGTTCAGCATCATCGAGGATTTTGCCATTTTCATCTTGCCAGTCCCAGAGCTGTGGAAACTTCAACTTGAGACCAAGAAGAAGATCGCCTTGTTATTCATGTTTAGCATAGGATCGTTGTAAGTTATGGTTTTCCATCCCGTTCAGTTTTTTGATCAGTAAGCTGACGAGCCAGTGCGTGTGTGACTTCCATGGTGCGTCTAAAGTTCCTGAGAAGTTATGCCAACTATCTGGATGCGACGTGTGAGTATTCCTCTTCAAAGGTGACATGGTGGATTATTCGTATTGACAAACGAAGGGGACAACGCAGACATCGTCATATGGTCCACCATCGAACTATCCTGTGCCATAATATGCGCCAGCCTTCCCGCACTGAGACCTCTGGTACAAATGCTGCCTGGTGTCCTCGGCACTATCAAAGGACCGTCGTTCAAAACAAATACAGACCCCAAAGAACCCTCATTCGAAAACTCCACAGAGGTCAGTCTGTCCGAGATCGCCAAGCCCAGAGTCAACGCCGCTCAGGAGGAACCCAGTTGGAAGTTCAAGGAGCTACCTGCGCTGCCAAAAATACATAATCCCAGAGCTAGCCGGCTGGAGAATTACAAAAGAGGGCGAGATATGTTTCCGGACCTGGACTCCGGTGCTGGGCAGGAGAGTTCTGAGTTACATACTCGAAGGGGGCAGAGAACGACTGTTTATGTATACCTAGCGTAGGCGATTATGAATAATGACTAATGGAAAGAAATTGTACTCTACTTGTTTCCTGATCGGTGATAGTCTGGTTCGGTGATTATCTTCGAAATGCCACGGAAGCCATGGCGAAGCAAAGGATTATTGCGTCAATCAAGCTTGGCCTTAGCCGAGGAAAGCTAGTCTTTGGGTGTCACCGAACTGAAACTGTGGCAACAGGCTAGGGTGGAAATGTGTGAGAATTTCATCCCCAGACAGCAGTCTTACATGATCCATCACATAACGATCTTGAACTGGAAAAACCAAGTGCGAATCGGGCATACGGTCCTTGGGCTATCACATATAAGCTTATAATTCATTAAAGCATTCGAAGCAACCGATGTAACAAATGTGGACAGTCATATCTCAGTCTTTCGAACTTGGCGAACTCCGCCTTGCTAACTACCCAAGAGTGAACTCGAGCAGTACGGTGGGAACATCGATTTCTTGATTAACCATTACTGACAAGAGCACGTAAAGATAGGAGTCTGACGCACTTGTGAAGGCGTCGCGCTGGACCCTGGGTAAGTCAACTTAACCTACCGACATAGACGGAGCTGGAATGAACGAGTGTAGCCGAATCTTCCGTCTGAATGAGTAGACGGCCGCCCACCAGTGACTTGCGAGATAGTACTTAAGCTATACCGTTGTTAGGCTACATTTCGTAGCGATTGGAAATAACTGGAGGAAAATGTGCTGTCTTGGATACGATAGAGGGCATTCGGATAGAGGCGGTGGGAACATTTCGCATGTACCTGGTACTGACAGGGTACATACGCCACTGTGACATCAGTTCCAGCGGGATGCACTAAAATACTCTAGTGCTTAGCTGCACTTTTTCAAGCTCCCTAGTTTCCAGAGAGACAAGTCAGCGTGTCAAAAAGAACGATATTGTCACCCAAGACATTAAACGATTGCGGACTCGAACCCATGGCCTTGGGCGACGTTGGGAACAAAAAAAAAAAAAACAAGACGGAGACGGGAGCCTTCATCGAGGGTTTCCGGCTGCCCCGGCACTTTGCTAACCGCTTTTTGCCGCTAAACCAGACCCCACTCTCGGCTCACCGTCACGACGATCTTTGCCTCCTTAGGGTAAATGCCCCACCCAACCCTGTAAGTACTCTTGTAGTACCCACTACAAAGCAGATGGGTCAGGACATGAGGTATGTCTGGTAGCCCATGCTGCAATTCAAAGTCCCCTTGGTGTTTATGGACGTCGTCACGGAAATAAAGACTGGATTAAGTCTGCATAGGAGCAACAAGGGGAAACGTACAATCTGATCGGAGCTTGACTCGTTGGAGTCAGAGCTCACTGCCAAACAGACCAGTTTCTCTACCTTGTCTCTTTATGGCGCGTCGAGATATTCTGTCTTGTACAAGAACCACCAATTGGACTTGGACCGATGCTAATCAGTCTCTTGACTCAAGACTCGTTGTCATCTTACTCATTTAGCTCCTGGGTTCTCGTACCGTCGCCGCCAGACTCCTGAGCACCTCCATCACCTTTCATCTCCAGTTTTACTTCCAGTCCCCCAGCAACCTGGTGCACCCCTTTCAACCCCAACCCCTCGATTCCCGGGTACTCCCTGAGCAAAAACGGCAGCACCGAGCTCTTCCAGACCGGCGTATCTTTCCGCAATGCATTTCTCACAAGCGACCAGATAACCAGCACGGCACATAGCCCGCACAGGCCCGCCGGTAGAATAAGCCACTCCCAGGCTATGTTGACGCAGACCCTCGTTTCCCAAACTTGCCCTTCAACGACCGCTTTAGCTGGTTGATGAGCACCCCAGCCGGCCAGCCGCATCTCTCTTGTCAACCTCATGGTCATCGAGTCCATATTCTCCCTTATCGTGTCCACGGTAGTTGTGCGGTTGCGTAGAAGAGATGCCAAATACCACCTCCCGTGAAGCTCCTGATCGTCGCCCGTGCCGCGGCAAAATATCCTGTCGACGGCCCAACGAAACCTATCTGTGCAAATTGCGTCGAATAGACGAGATCTTTGGCTGTGAAAAGCTCTGATAAATCCGATGTCTAGACTGGCGACGCATTCCCTGGGCGCGGTAATATTAGTATAGCCGGCCGGTTTGGTCGGATCGGCATCGAGGAATTCCTTCTCATGGTGGATCACAGTTACTCTCTTGTCCAGTTTCAGATCTTTGGCGGCAGACATGTTCGATGAGGTGTGGAGTGTCCCATTTACGACACAAGGCTGTTGCACTCCCCACCATGAATCAAATACGCCATTTTCAAGGTCCGCACTCCAAATCTCAACAGATTTCTGCTGACGCAAGGGAATGTCCCGAACCACCTTTTCCGAGAGGGCGCCGTTATTAACGTTGGCCGTGTAGTACTTGATGCAGGGGTATAGAATGCAAGTGGCAGCGACAACATCGACTGGCTCACCCCAAGAAATGGGATTGAACTGACACGACTTTGATGATGGCTTGCAAGAAGAGTGGGGACAAGTCAAGTTGCCGTCTTTGAGCCTCTGGCACGGGGCCTGGGACAGGGCCATAATCGAGATGTTGGTGAATGACCAGCGAGCGCGATTGAGCATGTCTTTCGAGACCACCTCCTGCGCCCAGGCAAGATCGCCCGTGCTCCTGACTGCCAGGTACACCTTGGAATATGGCCCACCTGCGGCGACATTGAATGTCGTGTTGTCAAGGAAATTCTCCTTTGGGATGGGAAGGCTGAATACCGGATCCTTGTTTGACACCTGTGTCTTTACTAGCTGATGGACATCCTCGCAGCGATTGCAAATCCCGACACTGGCATGTGATATCTTTTCTTTTTCAAGTTGCCCTGCGCTGTCGGCGTAGGTGGTAAATGAACAGTTTCCCGATGGACATGTGAAAAGAGAGCCGATATTGGAGTCCTTGGATGGGTTGACTATTGAGTCCTGCATAGCCGACTGCATGGTGTTGTCAAGCATATACTCATATGCATCTATTTCACTCCAGAGCTTTCCATCGTCAATACGGTTCGCAACTGTAATTGTCGCTGCTCGGTCGGGCTGTTCCACCAGTCGCCGGCACTGGTGTGTCCGGATGGCGAGCTGCGTAAAAGGGCCAATGGCGAGGGATATAGTCGCCACGAGAATCGCACCAAGAGCCAGCGGGTTTCGAAGTGCGACCCTAGGAAATAGCTGTAGGGCGCCATAGACACCACGGGATGCCTCATCAAAAAGCTCTAGATCTCGCATGGGACGATAGCGAGCCGACACCCAGTCCCATTTGAGCTGGGCAAGAAGCTCGAATGCGACCAGGGCAACGCTTGCGCGGAAGATGGTGGCGAGAATGGCGACAAGAGCGCTGAGATTGATTGTGTTTCCCCAATCTGGCAGCTCCTCTTGGTTGTATTTGTTGAGAATAAGGCAAATGGAGATGAATAGCCCTAGGGCAAGGACCAAAAAAGATACTTCAAGTGCCCAAGCAGCAAAGACATGCTCTCGGCCTGGTGACTTGCTGCTTTTTTCGTCGTTTTGGATCTCAGGGAGGTCTTCAGTCTCTACTTTTCGGACCAAGAGGCGAGTAGCAGGTCTTGTGGGTTCAATGCCATGGCTGTGGTGGCCAGACACTAAGCCTTGTTGCGAATGCAGCGACTCGAGTGGAGGCTGATAGCTAAGATCCGAAAGCTGGATGGAAGACGGGATTGTTTCATGAGATGGAGAAGGGATGGCATGGTATGAGAACCCCCGTGGTTCTTCACGAGGTAATTCAGAAGACGATCCAGAGTTTGCCATCCCGTCCTTGGAGGATAAGATGATGAGTTTCGACTGAGAAACGTCGACTTCAGCATTGTTCTTGTCTGACAAGGCTGTGTCTGTCTGTCTCGTTTCAGCTTTAAGTCACCATCTCACCGGTCTGTAAGCAGCATCTTGGCGACAATTGTGGATTACTCTGATTGGCAGCATTCCCTTGACCCGCCCGCCATCGGTTGCGCATCACCTCAGGCCAAACCTTGGCAACCGAATCGAAGGGTCCGATAGGCGGGGTGCTGGTAATCACGAGCACAGCCTCATCCTGCATAGGGTTATTTTAAGATAGAACAATGTATCTACTGGCAAGCTGGCCCAAGTCGAGTGAGTGACGGCTTGCATTAACTTCGCCACCGTAGTCGCTGCTGAGGACGGCGCTTGCACCACGGCTTTGCGTCTTACAGATCTTATTTTGTGTAGCACAATTGGCACTCTGGTATGAGTATTCAATTTGCTTTCTTGAGCAGCCCGACGAGATGATGCATCTACTGGCCATTAGATAGGGGAGTCATACGAAGAAGGATGCAAAGACCAACAAGAGTTCAAACAGCGTGTGGAACGGGTTCCGGTCAAAGTATGGGCCCATTCACTCACCAGAGCATGAATAAATATAAGAAAAGATGGCCGCAGAATTGTCAGAACTGCCATTTGACTTGTACAATAGGACCAGTCAGGTGGTAAGATTTCTTGATAGTTGATCGCAAAACGAACACACAGGCGAGTTAGAGAACACACAAAGATGCTTGCTGCTACTCTGCTATAACCGCTCATGGATCGATGAAGTCTTCTATCTGTAATGCTCTGCTGCTCCGTCAAGGACAGTTTGCCTTCGTAATAATAAAGAACACGGTGTTTTTCCACATCTTTAGCATCACAATAACCTAATACTAACATGGTTGCTAAATTCTATCTAAGGATAAGTCAAAACTCAGTTCTGATGCATCCTAAGAGGTTATTTTGCCTCCCAGAGGCTATAAAGACTAGACCTGACTGCCGATGAAGCCTTCATCCGATGAACTACCTATTTATGTAAAGGAACTGTGTTATTCTGCTATTTTGTTTCCTTTGATCCACCTAAGGCGGGCAGAGTTATGATACGGTCAGTCAATCATCATCCCAGACGGCAGGTGAACGGGATAATTAGCAGCCTCAATATCTTGGAGATGATTGGAGACCGAGGTGGTATCAACAGCAGGGCCAGGAGCTGTACGTATTGTCAAAGCGCTTGCACGAGGTACAAAATTTGTCTTTGTTGGATGGCCTGAATTTGGGGGTTCAGCATCATGGGCGACCGTGGAATGCGGCGTGTGGTAGAGAGTCTTCCGGCCAACTTGGATATTTTGATAAGTGGTAGGCCTGAATAAGGTTAGGATATAAACAAGGGTTTGTTGGTGTCTTTCTGAGGAGCGAGTATAAAGAAGAGCGAGGTATAGTTGATTTAGACGGACTTTTTTATTATTATTTATAGAAATAACACTGGATTGTTGGGCCCTGCGGCTTTTCTCTAGCCGCCTTGAACATTGGGTCTCAAACTCTCCATGCTAGCTCAAGAACGGCTTAAACTGGATTCAGAGCGGTTCCAGACAAACAGAGCAAGTTTCAAATTATTAATTTAATATAGAGGTACGTTTGTAGTACCCAAGAGCCCAGTTCCCTAGTATATAGTATTAAGTGAAACTATCGAGATCTTCTCAAAGCCACAAAGAAGAATTATTTTATAAATACACGTCCACCCAAGAGGTATACCTTGGCTCTTGCCCAAACGCCTGACCAGTGTAACAAAGTATCTGGGGTTTATAGTCCTCAATGTGGAAGTTCACAAGCCGATGTCAAGCAACAATAACCTGGCTACTTTAGCACCTTTGTCTCGGAGCTAGCTTCGCTGACGTCAACCTCATGATCCTCAGGGTTGGTAAAGACAACCTCCGTCTCAACTTGCTTACGAATACCACCCCACTGAGGGCCGCCCGGATAACCGCCTTCGCGTGAATCGTCATCGAGGCGGACGTGCCCATTGCGGTTGGCCGTGATCAGAGTGGCCATTCTGACGTTGGTGAGTTCGTCGTGGGTGTTTCCGTATCGGCTCGCTGCCCCCCTCGGGGAGGAGTGGGAGCCCAGGTCCCTTGAGCCCTTAACAATGTGTGACAGGAGAGAGGCCACGTTCATCTCGATGTAGAGCTTGAGGAGGTAGACGAGTTGATGGAATTGGACGTAGCTGCGTGTACGTTAGCTCTGTCATGGCAGGGCTCGAGCAAGGCTGCTTACACAACAGGACTCGGGAGGAATGTGGCTGCCATCAAGATGCAGTCCAACGTCACCGAGACGAAAACCATGGCGACGTTGAAGTGGAAAAGTTGGGTGTACTTTGTCAAGCCGCCGGCGATCAGTCTCGAGCGAACAAGGTAGATGAAGTAGATGTTGAGAAGAAGATCGACGAGCAAGAAAACGCCCTTTTCGGTTCGATCCCAGACAATGTTGATGTCTTCGTACGTCTTGGCGATCTGAAGTCGGGCCGGGATCCAAATGCAGAAGCCGCTCAGATTGATGAGGCTCACGATCAAGGCGACTCCCCACTTGATTTTGTTGATTGTCGTCTTGTTGATCAACAAGAGGGATATCCGGTTGATGATAATCTGCAAGATGAACTGGATTTGCATGCTCCAGAAGACAACTGCGAGGGTGTTATGTTAGATATTCTGTCGTATGCGAGGCTCGCTGTCGAATAACTTACGAATGAAGAAAAAGACCCAGAAGCTGGATGACGCAAAGTCGGGTCAGTATGAATTTTATCAGAGTCCAGGGTTGAATCGGGGGGGGAAACTAACCTTGGCTGGACGATGCCTTTGAGCCAGATATAGGTAACGGTGCCCATGCAGTTGCATCCAAGCCACTCAAGCCAGCACATGATATTGTACCCGGCAAACAGTTTCCCCCTCTTGTGTGCAGCAAGGGCCTGGGTCACGGCCAGGGAGGCCGTGAAGATGGCAGAACCCAAGCTGAAGCCGAAGATGATACTGGCGATGTTCATCTCGGTCGGCTTCGGGGCCTCGTTCTTGTACCACGGAGGAATAAGGAAGCCCGCCATGTTGTCGGTGGAGTGTCGAGTGGGGGGATTGAAAGAAGATGCGATCGTTCGCCTGGTGGGATGCCGGGATGGAGATGCTGCCTGGGACGAAGAAAAAGCAAACCTCCAAGGAACAGGCTAAGCTGTATATACGTGATGGCCCTGATATGGAGTCCCCCTGATCAGCAAGCCATCTCCCCAAGCGGGCTATCGGACTCGGCCCCGTTGATGATCAGCGCAAGGAATAATGTAACACTTGCTAGCGAAGCAAAGCAAAATGGTGGGGGAGCGAGCCGTTCCGTTATAAATGGGGATTAGCCTAGATGGGTAGCCAGAGCGATCTATGCCTCCAGGCTTGTGATATATTCGGCACTTCGGTTCGTTGATAATAGAATGGTCTGACGTTGGGGCCTCGCTTCCTGCGCCGGCATTCTAGACCAAGGTGAAATAGATGAGGATCGTCTGACTCTGCTAGTCAAGCTATAACAGTTCACGTCTGGAAGGTTTTGTTAGCGTGTATCCGTCAAAGCCACCACCAACGCCTCGTTCCGTTCTAACAAAAGATCTTGCCCTTGCACCCAGCGCTGTTAGCGAGGTTCATAGCGCTGGCGTCCTTCTCCAGGTTTTCCACCGGCTTCATTGGTTTAAAGGATGACGCCAAAAAGAAGTCGCTAATGATTCTTTCAGGGGTTAGGTTGCGTGGCCAACTCGTGCCAGATGCCGGCGTGATCCTGCAGTATGATCGTCTACGCTTCGACCAACGGTTCAAACGCTAGTGGCGCCCCGGCCTAGGAAATCTTGGAGACTGGGCATCAATCGCATCACCCGTCGCGAGTTCCTGCATCTCCCCGGGCGGCAGATCCCAGACGACATCCCAGGAACCATGATCGACGAACGCCCGGGGACGGCGGAGGATTGAGCCTGTGCCAGGACTCTTGAGTCAGCTTCCGCCGTTGGCCAGCGGTCGCCGTCTGCCATCTGCCTGGCTGGTCATCTCATTTGCTAACGAGGAATACGGAGTAAGCCTCGCGATAGATAGTTGAGAGATCGGCATGCCTCAAGTCCCAAACGGGTTTGACATTGCCAGCGGGAGCAAGTCTTCCCAGTCGCGGCTCTAGTGACACGTTGACTTTGCACTTCCACGGCAGTTCGATGCCGACCCTGTCACAACAGCCTCGAAATGTAGTTTTTCCAGGGCTCTCTAACAAGCTGACCCCTATTACAGAGGGGTTTCTCGGCAGATGGTTCATAGACCGTCATGACTCGTGTACTTCATCTTGGGGAAATCTAGCAGCTCTTAAGGTTTGGAGAAAACGCCACTTTTTATGGCATAGCACCCTTTTCGGGTCACTGACCGAGGTCCCTGACAACCTGGGGCAATGGTACTGTAGCAATACCTCATCTCTCGCTGCTATCTGCCGAAGGAAGAGGTCTTTGTATATCAAGGCCCCATTGACGCCCCCCGTGACCCTCGCGCTACCGGCCGATAAAGTAATAACACTTGGGACGGCCGAGTGACTGCTGGGGGTCATCGACGCACTGAAGAGACATGTGCAAGTTGACCTGCGTCGGTCGAATAGCCCCCGAGAAGCGCCGAGTCGGGTTTTCTCGTTTTGTGCCAACGTGACGGCGCGGAGGCGTCTGCCTTTGGCGTGCAGTACTCATCTTTCATGCATTTACTAATAGCGCCGGCTTGGCACACCGAGCTTACCGAAGGGTTCCCAGCAGAAGGGGGCTCGGGGACGCGCCAGCAGCACGGATGGGGTGGTAGCGCGACTCGACCCTCAGCCCTGGGGTTCAACTAGGCTAGAGTCGCCGGATACGTCCCCGGAGCGTTTGGGGTTATACCGTTGACGGGTAAGATTAGCATCGTTAGTAGCCCCAATTTGATCATGCACTACTACAAACTAGGGAAAACCTTTAGTCATGGTCCTCGGGCGTTGTTTCTACTATAGTAACAGTCTTCGAGATCACTTCTGTTTTCGGTCTTCACGGCCGTCGGATTCGGTTCTTCATAACTCGTGCCCGTTGGTGACATACTTTTTCTTTATCATTTCGGAAGCCACCCGCCCTTGATGAAGCAGACACCATATCAGATACCACGTCGATGACACATCGGAGATTCTGCCTGAACGCTGACTGCCAGATGTACCTACACCCCTCCCAGACTCTCTGAGGATAGACAATCTTTCAATGTTCATCCCAGTACCGATGATGTGCAACACGCCAATATCTGGGAATTCATGTGTCCTTCGCAGGAAGATTTGATCCTCAAGATATTTCATATAGGTCTGATCAGGACCGGACAATCGCCAGCGTCCCAGGCAGAGTCCGAGAAGAGATTGAACGAATAGTTGATGCAACAATGCTACATTGGATTTGCAAAAGATCCGCATGCATGAAACCGTAATTCCGGTTGGTACAATTGCCCCGACAATATCATTAAACGAAAGACTGTCAGTTGCAAACAAGCCTCCAAGACAGCGAGAAAAATCCCTCTCGTGCGGTAGCCATTCAAACTCGAGTCCAATGCCAGAGTTAATCGAATGTATGGGATAGGCTAGAAAGTAAAGATGCTAGCCCAGTTGATGCTAGAAGTCTTGTTCTCGAGAGTCGGGTTATCAGCCTGCACATAGTGGTGAATGTCAGACATTTCAGTGATCTGTTCCACTACATCATCCTGTGACCAAGACGTCTTCACGGCTTCAATCAATGCTTTAAGATTCTGCTGCTTCTTAGAATAGACACTGTCCAAGTCGCCGCCTTTGAAAGACCATAATTTGAGATCAATGATATTCAATATAGGAGACAGAAGGATGTAACCTCTTAAGAGCTCAGATCCGAGGCCGTTAGACCAGACTGGATTGGACTAAATGCTCGAGATGCTCAGTGACACTTGAAGCTTCGCCTTGTAACGGATTTCGATTCATCAACATGGTTGTGAAGCATTTCATAGGAAAGTAGCCCCTCATGTTGTTTGAAGGTTGTGATGATGGCGCACTTGACGGTGACATCCCACAATTCTAGAACTACGAGAATACATGTACCTGAAATTGGCGTATAAAGCGGCCGAATCATGGCCGATATCATCTCGGTTGTTACGGGCTGGTGGCGTTAACGAGGCGTTCTCTTCAAGTGTCGGGGAGGATGATAACACAGACGCACCCCTGATATGGCTGACGCAAAAAATAGGGCTGGCGAGCACGCCAGGGGCTACATGAAAGCTAACGACGGGTTTTTCAAAGCCGCCACGTGGACCCGGCTGCACCTAAGCAGAAAAGAAATCATCAGGTACCGTGTTCAGGACTTGGCTCATACCTACCCGATACCACAACCTTTCCCGTGTCATACATGGGTAGAGTAAAGAATACGCATGAAGGGATTGTGTTCTATACTATCTTTGGTACTTATATTGTCAAACTTGACTCGGAAAGTGAGTAGGAGGAGGCTGCAGGGACTTTTATCTATTGATCAACGGAGTACTTTGATGTCTGGGCAAACAGCTTGTAAATGGCTATCATATCTTCTTCCCCCCACCCTTCCTCGTTCGCGTCCCGGTATAAAGAATTACAAATCTGCATGAGCGGAGTTTGGACTTGGACTCCTTGAGCAGCCGATTTAATAAGCTCAGTGCTGTTGTAGCAGTCTTTGATCGCCGCCTGAGCTGACCAATCCTGCTTGAGGATCTTTGCGACCTTGATCCTGGAGTACGCCGATGCCAAGGGACAGGCGTCTAGCACATTTCCAAAAGCCTCGAGATTGAGGCCTTGGGCCCGAGCAAGATTTATAGACTCAGCAAGCCCGGCAGTCACCGAGACTAGAAATAGGTTGATGGCGTACTTTGCCTTGAGGCCCGATCCGATTGGGCCGCAGTAGACAGCAGAACTAGTAATGGGCTCAACAAAGGGTCTGATCTTTTCGGAAATGGTTTCATCGCCCGCAATCATGCCAACAAGTTGGCCCTGTTCAGCAGGAATCTTGCTTCCGCTGACGGGCATCTCAATAAAGTTGCCGCCGGCTTGGTGGACTTGGCGAGCGAGCTTGTGGCTGAAATCAACAGACACAGAGCTGGTGTTGATTAGTGTCTTGCCGCGGATGGACTTGATGAAATCTTTGTCGCTGTCAATCATGGATTGAATGGAAGGGCCGTCGAAGAGCATGGTGAAGATGACATCGGATTTCTGAACCACGTGCGAGGGCGTCTTGCCGATGGCTGCCCCGGCCTGTATCAGAGGACTGTATTTGGTGTCGCTTCGGTTCCAGACAACGACAGAGAATTTGCGGCAGAGATTAAGGGCCATGGGAGTGCCCATTGTGCCCAGACCCAAGAAGCCAACTCTCATCATGACAACGTCTGTGGGGATACTAATGATGTGTGAGAGAGATGAGCCCAGTCAAGGCGTATTCCTTGTGGGATGTCAGCTTCGTTGTGTTTGAGAAGGGGTTTATGAGCCTGGTAAACGGACTTCCAAGACGGGAGCATGTCCCACAATAACCATGTCGAGGACGCCCTTAGCTAGCGCCTTGCCGTTCGAGTACCTGTAGATATGGTGACAAAAGCAGAGGCCAAGGAAGGAAATTGCAATCTAGAAAAGGGTGTTTAAGAGGTGAATTGTTAAGAAAAGACTTAGTCTACCCGCTTCACCAGATTTCATGATACCAATGAATAGATCGGGAGGAGGGCAAGGCTACGCAGGTGCTCGAAGGTGTAGTCGATGAGATAAATGCCGGTTTCGGAGAAGACGAGAGTGCGCCGACGCCAAAGGGCGTAATTAACACGTCAGACAGCCACAGCCATTGACGCAAACCCGCACCCATCAAGTGTCAAATACCTTACCCAGGACCCTGAGGAGGCTTGAATTGCCGCCCACAAGTTTTCGCTCCCTTGTAAAAACCGAAAGATAACAACATTTGTTGCCGTGTCGAATCACAAAAATGGCCGAGACGTCCACGTCGAGTTCATTCTGTCTGGAACCGCAGCGCCGTGTCGGAGTCGGAATCACACAACGAGAAGGACCACAAGCACATCCTTCGCGGAGTGCGTCCTCCTCGGAAACAGATGCTGTTCTTGCAGCCTCGCGAGTAGCCGATGAGAGCGTTCCTGAAGGTGGCCGGGGGTGGGTGGTAGTTATCGCGTGCTCTATTGTGGCTTGGTGGTTCGTCGGGACAAGCTACAGCTGGGGAGTGATCCAGGAGGCCTTGGTAGCAGAAGGAGTTGGATCTCCTGCTACCCTGTCGTTCGTGGGATCACTGTCCACCGGACTTATCAGTGCCTTGGCCATTATTAATGCACGACTCATTCGCTGGCTGGGGTCCCGTCGAACAGCTCTCCTCGGGGTATCGTTCCTTGGTCTGTCAGCATTGACCAGCAGCGTTGCAGTTGGTAATGTGGCGGGCTTATTCTTTACTAGCGGTGTTTTACTTGGTCTTGGGCTAAGGTAAGAGGTCCTTGATTTTCCAAGCTACAGTGCTAACCTGACCTGCATTACCGCAGCTTATGCTTTATGGTGGATCAAAATCCTTTCCTATACTCTATGAATATTCTCACTGACTCGAATAGACGGTTTCAGTCACGCCAGCTCAGTACTTTAGCCGGAAGCGCGGCCTAGCCAACGGCATCGTGTTTGCTGGAGGTGGACTAGGAGGTGCTGTGACGAGTTACGGGCTGGATGCCCTTATTCAACGATTTGGTCCGGCTTGGACGTATCGCATTCTGGGCATCGCAACCCTTGTGACCGGATTACCGGCCGCATGGCTTATCAAGGAGCGGACACCAATCCGCACTCCTGGATTCATTGAATGGTAAGGACTGCTGCAACCTAATACTAGCAAGAATGCTAACTATTGACCAGGCGTCTCTTCAAAGATCCGGCCTTTGTTCTTGTCTTTGCCGTCGGCGCCATAGGCACTTTTCCACTCTTTGTTCCGCCATTCTTCATCCCATTGTACAGCCGCTCCATAGGCCTTTCTTCTAGTACCGGTGCCGGCCTGCTTGCCGGGTTCAATTTTTCGTCTGCCGTGGGCCGGATCATTTGTGGTTTTCTCTGCGACTTCATCGGTCCCCTCAACACACTCTTCATATCCCTCCTTCTCACTGCGATCAGCATGCTTGCTCTATGGCCGGCTTCAACCACATTGGGTCCTCTAGCAGCATTTGTGATTATAAACGGAGCTGCCAACGGAGGGTTCTTCTCAACCATGCCAACCATCGTGGGTAACATCTTTGGCTCTGCCAGAGTATCGGTGGCGATGGGCATGATTGTGACGGGTTGGGTCGGAGGATACTTGATGGTAGGTTTGCCCTAAAGCTGTTGTTACACCTGTACAGCTTTGTGAACGCTCACATCCTGCAGGGAGCGCCCATTGCGGGCTACTTACTTGAAGCGTACGGCGGTGCGGAAAAGGGCTTGCAGGCGTATCGTCCAGCCATGTTTTATGCTGGTGCTCTTGCGCTTGGCGCGTCTGGCCTGGTCGCCTTCATGCGTCTCCGCAAAAGTACCGTGATTCTAGCCAAGCACTAATGGTATATCCTCGAGACTGGGCCTGCCACAGTTGGAAAAGTATCTTGTCGTATCAACGGAGATTTCCCACGGATCGGATCATGCCCGCCGTGCGTCGGCCCCACCCGTCGAGCCCCACAAATTCCGCGGCGTGCCCACTTTCTGTCACCTGCGTGGTACTTCCCTCGCTGAGCTCATACAGTATGCTTTGTGAGATCGCATACTGTCTTGTTGAACATCGGTCTCCGTGTAGATGCTGATAAATATACGCCTTTTTCTTTACCGTCCTACATTGCGTATGAAAATGTGACGTCATTCACACAATTTTTTGTGCACTTGACTTCTGACTCGCCGTAAATGGGCATCTCTATAACCCTAAACAACCAAAGTTGGTTTGTTAAGATATTGGCAGCATGAGAGCCCGCTCCTCAGATTCTCAAGGACCTACTTAAGAGACGACAATAATATAAGACAAGAGTAAATCCTGGCCGAACAATATCGTAACAGATGCTCGTTGGCTATACCAAAGGTCCCCGGTTGCTCCGTACCCTAGCATAGTCGGCGAAAACGGTGACAGCAAAAGGCCTCGATCGGAGACTAACCGCGCCGCAGTCATCATTTCACCGGCATTGCCCTTTAAGGGAGCCATGAAGCCCTAGGTTTGTTTAGTTAAATTTAGTGGCGGTGCCTGAGAAGCTGCCACGTCTCGATTCCTCATGTTGTACACCAACTAGAGATCACCTCTGTATTACAAAGAGTTGCGGTGTTGCCAACTGTTTCAAAAATGACGTATGCCTGATTACGCAAAAAATATCTCCCTTGATGATGAATATTGACTGGTTGGAATAGCATAGAGTTTGGGTTTCGGGCCATATGCTGACAACACTTTGAGCCCTACTATTAGTGCTTATGGGATTTGCGTCTCTGGATATATAAGACATCGCACTCTCTTTGGTTTCCCATTCAGCTTCTTGTTAACGCAGATATTTCTATTCTCTCCTTTTATAACTATGGCGACGCCCACCAAGCCCCTCGTGCTTGTATGCAGCACGCCAGTATCTGGACACTTCATACCGATGAGAACGATTACAAAAGAACTCGTTGAATATGGCTATGACGTCACCTTTGTATCTGGTTCGGGCTATCGTCCAGAGATTGAAGCTATCGGCGCGTCGTTTATCCCCGTCCAAGGATATGGCGACTACCACGACATTGACGATCTCAGGGTACGAGAGCTTGGTGACCGTTGTGAGATTTCCTCCCTTTTTTTACCCCTTTCAAATTTACACACAGTGAAATCAACGTTTCCCTCATTGAGGACGCTAACTCGATCTTCATCACAGGGCCCATTCTCCAAAAGACCCTGCAAGGACCGGATGCTTTCAAGCATGACTTGATATATATCTTTTGCAAATCGCTGGTGTCGCAGCATGAGGCTTTACAAGGGGCTCTGGAGAACCTCGGCGAAAAGCACCCTGACAGGCCCATCATTCTCATGACCGAGAGCTTGAACTTCGGGCCTTTTCCACTCCTCTTCGGCGCCCCTGGACTTCGCCCCAGAGGACACATTGCTATTGGTCTCAACCCCATCATGATAAGTAGTATCGATCATCCACCTTTCGGTCCCGGTTTGCCACCAGACAGTTCTCCAGAAGGCCGAGAGAGAAACAAGTCTGCGAATGAAAACCAGAAGCATCTCTTTGCCCAAGTTCAAACGACATACAACGAGGCACTCATGAGTGTGGGGGCAAAGAAGCCCGAAATATTCTTTCTCGATGCACTCTACCGTCTACCGGATCGCTTCGTACAATTGTGCACACCCAGTGCTGAATACCCCAGAAGCGATGCTCCAGAAACTCTACTATTCGCAGGCGGTTATCTCAAGGCTCAAGACTTGAACTCTCCAAAGCCAGCCTGGTGGCATGAGATCTCTGGCAACAAGAACAAGAAGATTGCCTTTGTTTGTCAAGGGACCGTTGCCACAGATCTCAGTCAACTGGTCGTCCCCACCATGACGGCCCTCAAGGAGCGCCCGGATATTCTAGTTGTCGTGGCACTGGGAAAGAAAGGCGCAACATTGCCAGCTGATGTTTCTGTCCCGTCAAACGCCAGAGTGGCCGATTACATCCCCTATGACGACCTGCTGCCGTTCTGTGACGTCTTTGTCTCAACTGGGGGCTACGGAGCTTTCCAACGAGCGCTCACTAACGCTACCCCCTTAGTGATCAGTGCGACGACAGAGGACAAACCAGAGGTAGCCGCACGGGCTGAATGGACAGGCATGGGTATCAACCTTCGAACAAGCAACGCCTCGGCCCAGCAGCTGGAACAGGCTGTCGACGAGATTCTCTTAAACAAGAAGTACAAGACTAGAGCCTTGGAGATACAGGCCGAGATGGCGGCGTATGACCCTGTGCGGGTTATTATAGAGAACATTGAGGAGTTGGCAGGGAGTGAGTCGAGAGGTGATGCACATCTGGAAAAGGACAACGATGGGCCACGGACTATATAGTCAATACCTGCATTTTATGGAGAGGGTCCATATGCATTAAACCAGGTTGATACATTCCATCACAGAGATCCTTGTTCTGAAGATATCCGATGTCGCATGGAAGTTCTTCTAGGCATATGGGCATCTCCCAGAGCGACCTCTACATTTCTGCTTACTAAAGCCTGTGGGCTCTTATAAATGGGGCGACCTATCACTGACGACGGCGCAAGGTTTGCTATCGTCCACTGTTATGATATCATTCACCTTCGGAGATAAAGCAGCCTAGGGACCGACTGCAAACATATCACTCCCTTGCGTTTCTTCAGCCCATTTTACTTCTTACAATCCACCATAAATATTAAACATGGTCCGCGTCTTCATCACAGGCTCAAGCGACGGCATCGGTCAAGCAGCCGCCAAGCTCTTGGCCGAGCAGGGCCATCAAGTCGTCCTGCATGCGCGTAATGCCGACCGCGCCGCATCAGCTCAAGCCGCTATACCCAAGGCCAAGGCAGTTCTCGTCGGCGATCTCTCGTCCATCGCTGAGACTAAGAAACTTGCGCAAGAGGCCAACGCCGCTGGGCCCTTTGATGCTATTGTCCACAACGCTGGCATCGGCTATGGCTCAACCTCATCAAGACAAATCACTTCTGACAAAATCTCGGCCGTCTTCGCCGTCAACACCCTGGCGCCCTATATCCTTACTTGCCTCATGGATAAGCCCACGTCGAGACTTTTGTTCATGAGCTCCGACAGCCACTACGGCGGAGACGAGACGCTACGAAATGCGACGCAGTCACACTCGTATGGCGACAGCAAACTCCACGATGTGCTCCTTGCCAAGGCCTTTGCTCGACGTTGGAGTGACATCCAGGTACTGAGTATGCACCCAGGCTGGGTGAGGACCAAGATGGGAGGCAGGGCTGCACCAGGAGGCACGGGTAAGCCAGCCAAAGCGTTGGCGGATTGGGCAACTGGGCAAGGCCAATTGGCAAACATCAAGAGTGGTGCTTTTGTGACGACGAGTGGTGAGGACACGCCACATCCAGGAGCCGATAATGTGGGCAAGCAAGAGGAACTACTGGAGATTTGCAAGCAAGTGTCTGGGTGCTCAGTACCAGGAGAATGATGGATTAGTATAAGATATACTAGTGACACGCCCGAGGTCCCATTCACACAAAATACTAGGCACATCTTCGGATATACCAAACTCTGTTTTGAAAGGACCCGAAGTTGCTTGAACTTTGTCTTAGAATCCTATATGCGACTATGCGGTACCAAACCCAGTAGCCATCACCGGGTATCAATGGCAAAACTCGATTTCACCTCCACGACGGTGTTGTTGTTGTTGTCAAGACAAGCTGCCCTTGGCGGAGCAGTTGCACAAATGGACCGGGCGGTACCACCCTATTCCAGATCCATTTGACAGGGCAGCCTGGAGCCGAAGAGTATGCCAATCTGTTTTTCACTTTGCCCTTCATCAGTTCCACTTGCTCGTACAGAAGGCGCATTAAGACCTCTTGAGGGCAGAGATTTCGTTAAACTCTGGATAAATGTAGGATGAAAGAGCAGGCATCTCAACTTGGCGGCGTCCATCCATAGAAGTTCACACTCCACAGGTCCTTAAGAAAACCAATGTGGAAGAGCAGACCTACCTCTACTATCTCAGCTCACAAGGGTATTAACTACTACTTCACATAGAGAGCTTAGATTCCTGAGGCTTGGAAGACTCAGTATTTGGCACATTCCTTCAACACCCGGAGTTGAATGTCCTCCCAGACAGGGTTGCAGGATCCAGCTGCCCAGGGTATATCGAGGGGACGTTGCAGTCATGGTGGAGTGAAAGATACGGCCGAGTTGAAGCATGGGATCACGGGCACTACTCTTGGGACGTGAGACGTAGTGGGCATATCAAGGGTTTATCAAGGGGATCCCTTCCGTTTGATTAGGCATAAGCATAGCATCTAGGGAACTTAGAGGCTAGCTACCACTGCCCTCATACAACATGCTACATAGTCCCTAACATACTCAATTCTGTCACATACGACCACAGCTCGCAGAAAGTACGGGGTCTCGTCCGCTCCCCCAGAGTCAAGCTGCGAAGCGCCGGATTAGTAGTTGGGTCGGTGACGACCAGCGAATCCCCGGTGTTGTATGTTTTTTGCCTCATGTTGTGCTCCCCACCTGGCTCTTCTTTTTACCTAGCACCAGAACTTCACCAAATAAAACATTATGTCGCTATGGCTTGCGATAGGGATATGATGATATCTGGTTGCAACTGTGGCAACTATACTTAAAGAGCTTAATGTAGATATAGAGGTGCTTAACATAGGTAGTTAAACCTGTGGGTATTGTCTCTCTCGACAGATTTGGCGAAGGCACGCTAATCTAGCCCCTCAAGAACGAATTGCTAAAAGGTATGCGTTTCGATAAAGTATTACAAATCTTGACACACTACGGCAAAAGAGACCAATTTAGCAGATTCCAAGACGAGGTGCTTATAGATCGGCAGACAAATCTCCGGGAGGACTAAATACTAGGTTGTCAGGATGTGACTGGAAGCCAAGTCATACAGGAAGAATACAGTCGATCGAGATAAGGAGAAGTGGGTTTTTAAATAGAAACTAGTATTAATAAGATTAGGTCAAACTGACGGCCCCTAAACCCTGGGCTAAACTTAAATCGCCAGTTTGGCTAGACTACCTAGACATAACAAAAAGGAAAAGAATGCGTAAGTAGGGTCAGGCATAAAAAAAGGGAAAAATAAAGCTTCCATTACGGGTCTGGCCGGGGATTGAACCCTTTGAGGGGGTTAGCATTAATTGCACTCAACCTAAGACAGAGAACCTTACCGGGACCTCTCGCAAGACAAGCTATAGGGTTTTTCCCTAAGCGAGAATCATACCACTAGACCACCAGACCGGATCACGTGCTTTTGTTAAAGGCCAAGTTCAAATTGCAATCCTTATGAGAGATGTGAAGCAGACCGATTAGCCTAGACGCCGTGCCGCATCATATGACCCTTGTATATTATTTTATTCTCTCAGTTCTAATAGTATTCTATCCGGGATGCTCATACCTCCCTATAACTGTGTTTTAGGGGCCGTGGGTCTTGATTTCTACAACGACATAGCATAGCCACTCAAGCTCGTCGCATTTCGGTCTCATGACCATTAGGTACATTCAAGAACAAACATCTCAGCTCTTCTTCGAGATCTTGAGCCCTACGATGCTAAAAACATCAACTTTAGGCAAACTATAATATGTTTGAGCGCTATCTAAGCTGCCTCTGCTCCATCGAGGACAGGTTCCCTTCGCGGCAACAAAGAACACGGTCGGGTTCAAACACACCCTATACTTCCACCATCTTAGCCGACGGTATTAAACCATGTTTTCCAATCAACCCTATAGGGCCCTCTATCCATCCACTAACGAACAATGCCGGCGCTTTGGAAAGGTAACTCAAAGTACTGTTCATTCAACTATTGGTAAAGGTAGGCGAAGGCTTAGATTACCTACGTACTGAAAGGTGCAGCGTAAAGAGTCTCAACTGGCTCTTGCTCACTAACAATGGATTACACATCTGCTTCTCTTATGTTAAATATGTTATTGATGGCGTCATTCAAACAGGGAAGGCGGTCGATTTATCGGCCACATTGGTCTCGTTCATAAAAGACTTGCAACTCCACAACCTGAACCCCCACCGTCTCTATCTTCTTTGACCACGTTACTCTCCTTAGACGCCTTCTTCATTCACAATTTTATCCATCACCCCTTTTAGCCCTTGAGAAAACCAACCCTCATGTGTCCTTTCCCTCCCCTGTTCGCTCTAAAATAGTACGGCACAAATGTAATCTCGCGTTCCTCTCCCACCTCCAGATCAGCCGCACACATGCCAGGGGCTTCACCTCGAGGCTTCTCATCCCAATTCGTCAACTGCCTCTTCCAACATTTGGACTTGAGGACAATGTAATCTTCGCCGGTCTGTTCGCTGACTCGCTTTTCTTCCGTTACCGGGCTGTCACGTCGGAGGATGGTGTCCTTGAAGTGGTTCGTCTCCGAAGGGTTGTCGACATCCTCTGCACAGTAGATGATAGGTCCACGGGCTAGAGTCAAAGTGTTTTGGTTTGTGTGAGGGTGCGGGGAGATGTATCGAGGCTCAAAGTTGCCAACTTCGAGCGTGAAGGATGGGCTAGCAGAGGCATAAGCAGGGCTGAGGGTGATGTAGCCCTTGGAGATGCTGACCTGCTCCGAGTCGGGCTTGGGTGTCAGCTCATACTTGCCACGAGCCCAGGCTGGAAGACGCAGTCGGATAGCAGTTTGGGTTTCTGGGGCTGAGAGTTGGAACTTGATCTTGCCGTCCAAAGGCCAGTTGGACTCTTGCTCTAGAACCACCGCCTTTCCATCGACCTCAAATGTCACCTTTGCAGTCGTATAGAGATGAACATTGACAAAAACCCTGCCGCCTTGGGTGCCGTAGTCCCAGAGGTAGCCTCCCAGGCTCCCGTATAGTCGAGCCAAATTGGGTGGACAGCAGGCACACCAGAACCAGTCATAGCGGACGCTTTTGTCGGCCTCTGAGCTTGCAAGCTGGTTGACATATGTAAACTCCTTGCCGTTCAAGCTCATAGCGGTCATCACAACATTATAGAGACTAAGCTCCATGATATCACCGTACCGCCCATCTAGGTCAAGGTGAAGCAGCCGTTCAGCCAACATCATCACGGCAACAGAGGCGCACGTTTCCGAGTAGCAGCCTCCCTCGTCGGTGGATTGGGGAAGGTAGTGATCAACACTGAAGCCTTCCCACTGCTTGATGGAACCGATTCCACCAGTCAGATACATCTTTTGATCAACCATGTTATCCCAAAGACGAGACAAGGCTTCTGTCCACTCTTTCGGGGCAGAAATCTCTCGGCTCTTTGTCTGGTGGAAGTAGATCAGGTCTGCAACTGCAACCAAGAGGTACACAGCGCGAACACTATGTCCCTCGATGGTCTTTTGATCAAGAATGGGAAGATGGGCCTGGTTAACCCAGTAGGAGTCATGCTCGGGATATGAGTCTGGCCGAGCCCAGAAGTTGTCCTTGCGCTGCTCTGTCTCCCACACATAGTAATGTTTTCCGTCTTGGCTTTTGGGGTTGCCTCTCTCCTCGAGGAAGTACTTGGCGAGATTGTAGGCCTCTTGGCTGCCGGTCGCGCTATACAGACGGAAGAGCGCAAGCTCGATCTCAGGGTGTCCAGGATAGGCGTGAAGCTGATTCTCCCCGGGCCCAAAAGTCTTGTCGATGTGCGTGATGTACTTGAGGATGGGTTCCATCAAACGGTCATTTTTGTAGTAGCTCTTATGAGCAAGGGCTGCCTCGAGCAAATGGCCGGCATTGTAACTTGTATCACCGGTTAGCATTCCGGTTTTATACCGGGGATGGACACTCACAGCTCATGCATGTCCTTAACGTTGGTCCAGCGCTTGTCAGGCTCAACAACAGTGTAGTGAACATTCAGGTAGCCATCTTCATGCTGGGCGCTGCGAATCATCTCCACCAGCTCCTGGACTGCCTTATCGATCTCTTCATCATAATTCTCCTGCAGCCAGTAGCAGGCAGCCTCGATCCACTTGGCAATGTCACTATCCCAGAAGAGGTGGAAAGGAACAGGCCACATAGCATGGTCGTCATAAATAGGGTGCCATTTCAGCTTGAAGCAGTCGTACCGCCCCGTAGTCTTCAGCTGCTCGAGCTGAGTGTGGATGGATGTCTTGCGGATAGTATCCCTCCTCACAGAGAGAAGGGTCTTGCCGGTAAAGGTAGACTGGGCAAAGACAGACTGCGGATGAGCCATAGTGAAGTTCACAAGAGGATTGAACGGAGACGCAAGGCAGCATCGGGACCTGCTGAGCAAGGGATGACTATTCAAGCCCAATCTCTAGACCCGATAACGTCGTACGATGCACTTATATCTAGCTGAAGCTATCGTAGACCCACGAGTCGCGCGTGAGAGCCCCAACCAACTCAGCGGAACGCTGATTCCTTCGCCTCATTCTCAATCTCGACCAACTAGCCTGATAAGCCGAGAGGCCAATGAGCTCAAGTCGGCGCCCTCCAACCGAGTCGGAGCGGCTAGCCGATGCGGGGGTCGGTGAGACGAGCCGACGGCGGGAATAACGCCCTTGCAACATGCTAATAAGCGTTGCCTCGCCATTGGACCCTTCATGTCACAAGGGACACCCTTGGCAGTCCTTAACCTGCCCACTAGAGTTATCATGAACTAGTTGGTTGACTCGCGATAGTGGCCCACTAGCCGGACCAACACCAACCCCCTTGCTTGTTTGCCGCACCGGGACAGCAATCCTTCCCAGTGTTTGCCGAGTTTGGAACCTGAGCAACTATCTCAGGGCTTGTTTAGTGTGGATAGCGGCATCACTCCCCATTGGGGCGCATAGACTGGCAGAGATTATGATGTAGTTCTCTCCCCATTCGTCTGCCTCGATGCGCAAAAGGTCCGCCTCCGTATCTCTCCAAACTCTCCCCCGCAAACCGTGCAAGGGTTTATCCACTTCCCCGGAATCTGCCAAGACTGCGGGATAAGGCAAGACGGCGAAGGAGGGCGTTCAAGGGATACTGCCGGTTGAGTATATAATATCCTGGTGTTACCTCAGCTTGGGGGTCAGTCAATTTGCGACCAGCCTCGACAATTCATCTCTTCATCATATCCTTTTTATTTGAATTCGAGATCTGGCTGCAAAGGAAATCTTGACGACAATGGCACCTGAAAAAGTCGTCCCAACTGAGCATGAGCTCGAACAATTGGACTTGGAGGACCAGCATACTCAAGAGCTCATTCGACGTGCGCAAGAGAGTGATGCTGCCGACCGACAGTTGACCGTCCGCCAGGCGCTGAAGAAGTATAAGAAGGCCGTATTTTGGGCGCTTTTCCTGTCGACTAGTCTTATCATGGAGGGATATGATCTAGTCATTGTATGCACCCCTAAATTTTATATAATGGGACAAGACTTTGGGCTGACATTTACAAGATCACTTCCTTTTACGGCCAGACCCAATTCAGAGACCGCTTTGGTGTCTACGATGAAAGGACTGGAGAGAAGCAAATCACTCCTGCTTGGCAGTCCGGTCTCTCCAACTCGGCCTTGGTTGGGCAGCTCTTTGGTCTCGTTGCCAACGCATTCTGCCAGGATAGGTTTGGTGCCAGATACACCATGATGTTCTTTATGGTTTGGATGGCGGTTATGATCAGTATTCCTTGCTTTGCGCCTTCTTTGCCTGTTCTTGCCTGGGGAGAGGCCATGTGTGGTGTGTCCTGGGGTGTTTTCCAGGTGAGCCCAGTATCCTACGCCTGGATCCTTCAGAGCCTTTGCAACTAACTGTTTGTGTTCAGACACTCTCCACCACCTACGCATCTGAAGTTGTTCCTACTGTTCTTAGGCCCTATGTTACCGCCTACGTCTGCATGTGTTGGGGCGCCGGTATTCTCCTGTCCGCCGGTGTTGTACGCGCTGTGACTGGTGTCGAAGGTGATATGGGATGGCGACTCCCCTTCCTCATTCAATGGGTCTGGCCTGGCCCCCTCTTCATCGGCGCGTACTTCGCCCCCGAATCTCCCTGGAACGCTGTTCGACGTGGAAAGATCGACGTAGCCAGGAAGAGCTTGACGCGTCTTCGACAGGATAACCCGGAGAGGGATGCTGAAGTGGAGGCTTCTCTGGCCTATATTCGACACACGACTGCTCTGGAGAAGGCCGAGACACACGACGCTACTTTCTTGGACTGCTTCCGCGGAACTAACCTGTGGCGAACTGAGATTGTTGGTACCTTTCCTCGTACGCGCTCTGTTCAAAAGACTAACCATCCCCTAGAACTGTGTTGTTTGGGCCGCTCAGATCCTCGGTGGTAACGCGCTCGTCGCCTACGGAGTCACTTTCCTCCAATCCGCTGGCTTCTCCGAAGTTGCATCTCTCAATCTCAACATTTCCCTTTCCGCCTGCTACGTGGTCGGCGGCATGATTTCTTGGCTCCTGTTCCCCCACCTTGGCCGGGCGACCCTCTACATGAGCGGTCTCACGTTTCTATTCTTTAGTAACATTATCATTGGTGGCCTTGGCTTCACCACAAGTGACAAGGCACAAATGGCAATTGGTATCATCTTGATCGTTTCCAACTTGGTCAACATGGTCACCGTTGGTCCTGTCTGTTACCCAATTGTGGCCGAGACTCCCTCCGGACGTCTGCGATACAAGACTATCGTTATTGGACGATTTGTCTACAATCTTACTGGTCTTGTTGAGCACACTATCACTCCCCGCATGATTTCTCCTCTTGGTAAGAATCCCATTCGCTAAGTTTTACTGTGAGAAGGTTTGCTAACGTTGTAGGCTGGAACTGGGGTGCCAAGGCCGGTCTCTTCTACGCTGGCACTAACCTCCTGTGCAACACCTGGTGTTGGTTCCGACTTCCTGAGACCAAGGACCGAACCTTTGGTGAGCTCGATGTCCTCTTTGAGAACAAGATTCCGGCACGAAAGTTCAAGTACACTGCTGTCGATCGTAAGTGTTTTCCGGATATGGATTAAGCTATAATTGTTGATACTGACTCGCGATTGCAGAGTTCGCTCAGACAGATGTCCATGGCAAGGCCGAGGATGCTGCGTAAGTCTTGGTGGACTTCGGTGACTGGCAACTGTAGACGGATATCAGAGCGATAATCGCGGAATGGGGGATGGCTTCTAATCGCGGGCATAGTTCTATAGACAAATAACAAAGAAGAAAGTCTTGTCTCTGGTACTTCCAATTGCTCCAACTTGATAACTCTACTTAACTCTCGGCAACAGTTCCAGTTGCCACCAGTTTGAGTGGCTGCGATATGGCGCCGCTAGTCAGGTTAGCCTTGATCGATCGGCTTCTGGCCCAGCCATAGATGGCTGGTCCGTTTAGACCTGAGTCATTAACTTTCAGCGAAGCAATCCTTTGGAGCACTCTTCTGGATCGTGACTTCTCCGCACTCAGTGGCAAGGTTCCCCCCATTGAGGTGGAACGACTTGAGCCTCTCCGTCAGCTTCAAGCGGTACCCCAACCTTCACGAGCCCTGTCTGTGACAGATTCTCTCCGCATGATAGCGTCGCGTTAACTGAATCCTGCGTATTGCCGCCTGATGGCGTTGGGCTCTCCGACCTGTTGCCCCGGATGAAGGGCAACTTTAGCTTCTGGTGGGATAGTGGAGATAGCCTTTCACGCAGAACATGCCTAAAGCCTACCGACTGTAGTTAGGCGAGCCATTCTCTAGAAAGGTAGTCTTATGACCAAGGGCCGGTATCGGCTGATGGTTTCTCCTCTTGAGGAAGCGGAGCGAAGGAATGCGGAGATGCTTTGTCACCAAGTCTTGGCACTGGGGGCGACCAGGGCTGCTTACAACGCGAATCCTTGCCCGTGTCTATTCCTTTGAGGGCGTGCCTTTGATACCCGAAGAAGCCTGACGATAAGGCCTGTTCTCCCCACGTCAACGGAGCTTGGAGAAAGCCCGATTTCGGTAATAGCGTTTCCTTGGAGGAGACCTGAAGAATTCGACATGGGCTTCAGCCCGGCCTAGTGGTTCTCCAATCACTGCTTGATGTAGCCATCCGCCCAGACGCCACTCCTTAGTGTCTCATGGGGTGAAGACGGGATTGCCGAACAAACAGCACTATCATTGTAGAAGGACTACAGAGTCGTGATTGGGCCGCATACAACGAGAGTCGAGGCGTTTCGCCTACTCTCTAATGGGGACACTAGTCGTGGATGAGCTAAGGGTAGACAATGCCGGGATGTCCGGCCTGTGCTTAGATCCACCGCCGTCAGAGCAGTGTCGGCTGGAAGTGCCGATGTTATTGAAACCTACACTTCACTGTAATGTATGAAACACCATTATCCTGGTGCCATTAGGAATCTGTAGGAAACATTTCATCTTGCTTAAGGGAGTTTGTTAGCTTATCCACGTCGCAGGCCCCATACCAACCTGACACCGGAGGCTGTGAATGATAGTCGGGGTAATAAGTAGAACCCATCCGATTTACGGGGACTGGTGCTCAGCCTCATACTATCCTAAGTCTATGCTGACTGCTTCCACTAGGTCTATATGTTTGCAACGAAGTACAGCCATAATCTGCTGGTCACGAAGCTAATGCACCATCAAGATTCGACAAGCTCTTTCAGCGCGATCAGCTCTGACTGCTGCCACTCCCTCACCTTTCCTTGCCATTTACCGCCTCCGCCCCCGCCCTTTATATCCTTAACAACCGTTTTGACATTGTTCGCCATCATCTCCACAGCCTCCTTATCCCCAACTATCACCACTGGGCTAGTACCTTTGGGTTCCCCAATAGCAAGCACAACGACGAGGCCAGTTGCTTGAACGGCTTCCTTGGTCTCACCAATGACTTTGTTAATGAAATCCATACCACCATTGGTATCATAACTCCACCACCCTCAGAGGGATCAGAGGAAATATATCAGCAAAAGAATATAGT
>JABFFE010000589.1:0-26007 GCA_013623625.1 Fusarium setosum | reverse complement strand
AAAAAAACACGAGAATTCGGCGATGGTCTTGGGCCCTAAAGTCTAAACTTATCAAAAATTATAAAGAGATTAGACTATACAGAGGATGAGGCTTTGAGTATTCTTTGATGATCTTTTCATTGGTATCATAACTCCACCGCCCTCAGAGGGATCGGAGGAAACACGAAGCAAAAGAACACGGTATATACACGCAATATAGGCATTTCATCGGCCAAGTGCCATGCAACACAATAACCTTATCTCAATAGACCTTCCAGCTGCATCAACTGATGCATTCAATTAGTCTCATAAAACTCCTCTGTCATTTAGGTATTTTCGGTCATGGTGGCAGCTAGCCTTTCTCTTCACCCTCTATATGATCTCCACCAATGGATTCTGCCTTGCCTCCTCTGGAATAGCTAGGCCGTCCTCTCATGTGGTAGCACTTGTCAAATGTGTCAAGTAGTCCTTTACCTCCCGTGTCCTCTGCCAAGGCCGCTCCTCAAATGTCAGGGCAGCATCAAATGAATCGTGTCCCGAAGCAGGACACTTGATGGTAGGATCCGATCCTCAGCAGGCTAACTCAGCTACCCCCACGATCGACCCAACCCGTCGTGGCCGCATCCTCGAGTGGCTTCGAACCCAGTACCACAGCCGAACCGGGCATCAAGCACAAAAAGTCGGCTCTAAACCGGCCCGATAGGGTCGAGTATAACCAAAGCACTAGCACAGCGCGAAATAGGATGATCGACACGCCAAAGTGGCTGCAGTGACTGTAGCGTATTGCCTGTAGGATCCGCGCGACGTAGAAGCAGCCGAGACGTCCTTGAGCCGAAAATTTGCTCCATTTATCGTGCAACTGTGCCCACTCTGCGGCTTCGAGTTTGCTGTAGATGAAACTGACCACAGTAGGCAACAAGTTGGGGGTTGGCGTGATGTGTATCAGTAGTGCGCTCAGGATGATGATCTGGTGGGTTGTTGCCGATTTGGCTTCCTCTATCGACCGTTTCGTCTTCTCGTTCTCCTCGAGTGCCGGTAGTTCAGTCAGCACATTTACTGCGCCCAGTTTATCGTGGGCGGGGAAGCCTAGAACGCCGGGGTGGGCTGCACTCTGGTCTTTGACGACGTCTGTCAGATGCTGGAGCATGATTTGCTTGTCGAGGGTGTTGGTCTTGGGTCAGATTGATGTCCAGCTGTTGGCGGTGATGACCTTCTCTATGGTTCCAGGGTTGTTGGCTTCTGACCAGTTAGCTGTTTCTCCTTCTGAATGTCTCATCGAGACTTACCAAGACCAGGAAACCTCGCCCAGCTATGGGCTGTGGATGCATCCCAACGACCATCGGACGGTGATAGCGAGATCTACAGCTCCGACAACTTCATTAAACGACTGAGGTCAAAGTGACTATCATATGTCGAACCCAAAAGCTGCGTATTGTTAGCTAGAAACAGCCAAATCTCCAGCGCCAGACTTACCCAGATTGAAAATCCTGCTCGCCGTCGCTCCTCATCTAGGGGTTCGAGCCCGGCTTGATCCAGCCGGGGGTTGCTGATGGCTTCTAGAGAGGGGTAATCCTGGAGTAAGTTTACTTTCTGATGTGCGCGGCTGAAGCTATGCAACTACTGTAAGTCCTGCTTCGATCTAGTTGAACTCACGGTCATCTAGCTAACAGCGTCAGTAGTTTGAGCAGGTTTTCCAGAGTGGAGGGTCTTATTCCTACCCAGCCGTTGGAAATTTTGAGAATGCCAGGTCCAGTGAGGCGATTACTGGTTGTGTCGATGTTGACCCTAACGATCCGATTGGTGCCAGCGAAGTGGAGGTTAAAGGAAGTGGTACTTACTGCCTTGATGGCAGAAGAGTTGGAGACGTTGACATGTCGGATGAGGATTTGATGTCAGCCTGGGGTGTCTGAGGCTGGGGCCTTACGTCTCCCCCAACGACATTCACTTAGAGAATGGCAGGCTACCGAGCGTGTATAGAGTTTAATCGCTATGACATCTGATTATGCAAGTTGATTACTCATCTTGATCTGTACATGGCACAGCAGTCATTAAAAGCCGGCATCTATTAAGGCGACAAAGGTGTTGCAGTGGATGATGCAAAGGCTTCATCTAGAACTAAAGAAGGGATATTCGACCCAAGATACAAGCTAAAGTCATCTCAGATCGCCATCTCTTCAATTGCGACAGATATCAGATCCAAACAAGAAAACCAGTGCGGGGACAAATTCTTTTATTATTGCGAGTTATTCCTATTCTTTACGCCGCCAACCGACCCCCATTCGTGGCCAATGTTACCAATACCTCATCGACGTCAGGCCCTAACGGGGACTCCTTTTGGGACGGGCTTATGCTTCCAAGACATGTGGCTAAGAGGCGGTGGAGCAACAAGTGGTTCACCACTAAGCTCTCGAGCGTCAACCCAGTTCCCGTGAATCTGAGCCCGCATGCGCAGCGGCAACTCGATGACGGCCACGGGATGCTCAAAGTTCTTTGTGTCCAGAATCACAAGATTGGTGAGGTTGATATCAAGTCGATTTACCGCAAAGATGACATGCCCGTCACCTTCTGGGGCGTCGTGAGACCGAGGAATGAAAACTGGCTCTTGACATCTGCAGTGAGGACCGGGGTAATAGATCTTCAACTCGCCCGTGCTTTTGATGAGCATCGCCGTCGCGTTGAGCCCTTGGAAGATGTGCTTATCGGGGAGATACTTCTCCGTCTCTGAATAGTAGACGTTCATAAATATGTGATCGTACTTTGTGCAGTAGAAGCGTTCATCAATCCTCGGGAACTCGTTGGGAATGTCAACCAAGACGACTGGGTCCGGAATCGCGGTGTTGCTTGGCTGGCTAACATCGATTTCCACCCTGACTAGATCCACAACGGTCTTTGTCGAGTGTTTTTGCCCGTCGGCCCGGGACCAGAACGGAAAGAGGCTATCATGAGGCCATGTGCCTTCGAAGAAGATTTTACCATCTTCCTCCCAGGCACCAGCGGTATGAACAATTTCCGAGTTGACGTGGTGTGTGTATACGCGATGCTCATATGGCTTCCACCCTGACCCTTCCAAGGGCGCCTCGGGCCGTCTTGGTGCCACCACAAAGATAGCTGGCAGGCTGGTGTCCCATATGACATGCGGCTCGTCAGGTTTACCTCGGAAATTGAAAGAGGTAGGCCACTGGCAGAAGACGACCCAGTTCTCAGTCATGGCTATGTCGTGAATAGACCCGGATGTATCAACCTTCATACGATGCTCATTCTTGACGATGCCGCGACGGTCGATGGAATACGAGATGATCTCCTTGTTCGGCATGTCCATGCTCCAGGTCACCAGTTCGTCGACGTTTGAATCGATTTTTGGGTGCGCCGTAAAGCATGGGGTCAGGATCTGATTGCCAAAGGGGTCAAATCCTGTAGTGTCCAACGTGTCGGGATGCATGGAGTAAGCAGGGCCATTCTCTTGGAGGGCGAGCAGCCTCCCAGCCCAGTATATGACATTCGTGTTGTTGACCACGTCCAGGACAGCCCGGACGCAAGGATGCTGGCTCATTGGGTGAGCAAGGTCCTCAAGCAAGTCGGTCCACAAGCTCTTCTTGTGGTTTCTCTCCACCTTGTATCGGTCGTTCTGGACATATCGGATCTTGAAATCGACTTGGCCCTTGTGGATGCGAAAGGCACTAACCGCGCCGTGGCCCATGATGGGAGAATGGCCGGGATCTGCGGGCGTGGAGTGGTCCTGACAAATACGGTAGAAGGTTCCGTCGAAGGAGTCAGGAATGGTGCCTCGCACCATGACATCGCCAATTTCGCCTTCGAGACGAATCGGCATATCGTATCCGCCCAGATCCTCAGTTGGGGACCATTTGGACGGGAGGTTCTCGGCGCCTTTAATGGGAGTAGGAGTCGTCATTTTGAATAATCGACAAGTCTTTATATAGCAATGATTTTTTTCCTTTTTGAAGTAACGTGATGATTGCGATGGTGAAACAAGTGTTTAACTCAAGGCATGGGCGAGATCCTTGACTTTATATATCTTGTTTTCCCCGACGTAGCAGGTCGGGATGCTCATTAGACACAGCCTCCTCATCGCGGTACACAATGAAGTCAACGAGACCAAACAAGATCTACCGTCGGCATATCAGCCGTATTATCAAACACAACGCCTTCATTGGTCAGTCTGAGTTAATTCCGGCGTTCCGGCGTTTGCAGATGTCTTAGTTCATGCAGACGGCGTCGGGGTCCTCTGTTAAGCCGACAAAACTCAGTCGAATTCATCTAGCGAAGGCAACTCTTGGTTCGGCCTCTGTTCAATTAATGCATCATCAAAGATGCTTACGCGTCAATGAGACCACGCGACGATAATTAATGTATATCCTGGCGCGTATTGGCCCAACCACCAATCAAGTTTCTGACTCAGCGGAATCGATTGAAAAGTCTAATTCCCATGTAACATACATGATACGTGAGCTGGTCAGACAAGCGACCTAGTAGTAACCAGTCCCGCGTTTAGTCAGTGATGAGCCAGATACAGAAGTCGTCCCGGATGTATCAACGCAGCTCTTCTGAAGGTGCTGTTCATGATCCAAATCAGTCGCGTTGTCAAACACTCGACAATAGCAGAAGAAGCACGGACAGATGTATTACCCTCAGACAATGGCAGCCATTGAGGGAAGGGCTCGGGGGAGTACCATAGATATGATGTTGCCAAGTATTGCTCAGCTTTCCTCAAGAGACGGCTCTAGTCTAAATCATCTCGGTCACCTCGATGACATGTGAGATGTATTGACCGCTACATCCTAGACCCGGATGTACCAGATACCTGATGCAGGTGGTGCCGAAGCATAGAGCCTGCTTCGATAGCTCTAAAAAAATGTGGGAGTACAATAGAATATCCAGTATATCGAAAACACAACACTCGGCTGTGTCACGTCACCTTATCCACCGCGCATTGTCCTAATCTCGCCAACTCGTTAATGAACATCTTGAGATTTTCTAATTTCTGCGTTTCGCGGCCTGACATTGCCTCGCGAGACATGTTGTCGAAAAGACTGCCCGTTGACTTGATTAATTCAACGTCTAATTTCGCCCGTTCCGTGCTAGGCTGTTCGATTACATTGAAGAATAGGATTACGGTAGCCAGAGTCGGGTATAAAACGAACATCCTGGGTAATAGAGGTCAGCGAGTCAAGTAGCAGAAGGAGTGTAGGACAGGCAATCGCTTACCAAAATGCGCCAGAATAGAAACCAAATGCAGCTACATTCAAGTATACGAGTGTGGATCGACTTGCCTCGACACACAGCTCCATACTGGATTGCAAGACGAAAGCTTCCTGACTGTCTCCACTGGCTGACAGGTGTGTACATCGATAACTTGCACTGTGAATGAGGCTTATCATCCGGTAATACTGCAGACTAAGTTCGATGTGCTGCATGGCTTTGTGCGGCTCGGTGTTCAAAGGTATTGACTGGAGTCTGGATATGGACAGCGCTGGCGCATACGAGACAGGAATAGACAACCGCCAGTCCTCCAACTCCTCGTCCAGCTTGCGTATTGTTTGGAGTAGTGCGGCATCAGGTACTCCCACGGCATCAGCCGAGTACAACAGCCTTGTTGTCTTTGATTTGAGAAAGCTCAACCTTATATCGCCCAGGAGTTGTGCCGTGTTTGGGCCATGAGTTCCCTCCGTGGCCTTGGATCGAGAGTCGAGGTGACCAGGCGGCAGCGTCAAATCACAATACTCGTCCTTGAGGACAGGAGGCCGGCCAGTGCGCAATGCAACGTCCTTGTCGACAATGTAGCATACCCAGAACAGGATTCGGAGCTGGCGCGCTTCTCGATCTTCCAGATCCAATGTTTGCTCAAGTTCGAGACTGACTGAAAGAACGTGCGCATTGCGAGCAACGAGAATCTGGCAGGCCATTGTGTGGAGGACGACGGCGTCTCCAAGATTGCCAGATACGGCCCAGTACATGCCCTATTATTCACGCACATCATGTCAGAATGCTCTGGATCGTCAAGATTGCATCCCCGCTTGTAGACAACTTACCATCATGAGGACAGCTTGCAGCATCGTGAGCGAGATGTCGTGTCTAAACTCAGCCACCAAGGTTTGTGCATGCCGCAGGCAAAGATCACAGTCGACTTGAGAGTCATCATCCGTGTCGGGGAAGTGAAAGCTCGCGAAGCAGAGAAATGCAAGGACACATGCTTTTGCAACAATGCCTTCTTGTGAGCTCGTCGCTGTTCCTTCAGGGCTGTATGCCAGGTCGAGCGTGTGCCGAAATAGGACAGGGTCAACGAGAGGAAGAACAGAGCGTAATGGAGAACGCTCAAAAGCTGCGACAAGAGACATGGTTATCGATTTGTCAGGTAGATCGGTGTGCTTGGCAAACGTTTTGTCGCAAGCGCTCGGCGGATCCTGAGTGCTATCGGCGAGCTCTTCGACTCGGAAAGTAGGCCAATGTCCCGTTGCCACGAAGATCCGTTGTTGACATTCAGTCGAGAATGATAGCAGGCCAGTTTGCGCATCCATGGCACCAAGTAACCTCCCAGCAAAGTACAACTGCCCAATCGTTCCTCCTCTTTTAGGCTTCCGGGACAACATAGCGTGCGACGTGTACCACATAGGCCGGTCGATCCAAGGTGGATGGTCGTGGGAGGATGACGTTGAACTCATAGCCGTGTCTGGGCCCGTCGTGGCTGATGAAGCCGCCTTGGTCAACCATGACGAGCTCTCAGTTTGGGGCAGGATGTGACGAGCGATGAACTCTTCAATCTGTTCAAGCCGACCAGTTGTGATGTTCCTGGCTTTCCTACGTCTAGTTCAAGGAGCCATTGCAAGTCAGCAGCAATCCCGGTCGCCAAGAATATTGCTATCTTGACAAACAAAAACATACCCCGTGCCTTTTCTCGCAGGCTTTGGGCGGTCAAACGTGCATGGCAGATCGTGATGCAGGCAGTAGTCACAGTCTGATCCCTGGCCAGACCAGTCACACATGATCTTGAGTCGCATAAGACATATTAGCCGGTGGGACATGGAGGGGACGTAAGATACTTGCCTTGCGCCTGTAGCAGCTATCACACGCTTTCTTCTTGAACCGGAAACTCTTCTGCATCTGGGCTTTGGGGGCCGCTCTCGGCCAGTTATGGAGCACTACCGGCTTGGTCCTTTTAGGATATGGGACGAGTACCCGATCCGGTCACGGGCGATGCAGGTGGTTGAGCGGGGTGATGATTTGATCTCTGGGGAACTTGGCCGGTGGAGAGGAAGGATCCAAGTGCCGAGCAAGCTCGAGTCCAGCCTTTGAACTTGTCCAAGGGGTTGCAGGGTCTGTGCTGAAGCAGATTTGTCAAAGCCGGGGTGATTTGGGGGCTAGCGCCATCACGATAACTAAGCGGGAAATTGCCCCAAGCCCGAGTAGCGACGAGCTAAGCCAGTCCACAACCGGCAGTCGGCCATGGTTTGCGGGAGGCAATCTTGCTATCCGCTATCGAGCCGGACGGCCAAGTTGGCCCGTGGCTCTCAAAAGCTCCGTCTTTGATATAGAACCTGAGTGCGGAGCTGAGTGGCTCAGAGTACCTAACACTAAACTCGAAAATTGTTAAAGCCAGCGGCCTGAGCAGCGTCACAGTCCAATAGCAGTCTATCTATAATCACAAAAAATCATGTGCTCTGTGCCTCAACTAAAAGAACCAGGTATTCTACCGAGAAGACGCTCTAAACAGGGAGTCTGGGATATCTAGCGACATCTCTAGTGTGATGTCGGCGTACTATATAGAATATGTATTGTGCGAATCATGACGAGAAGGCTACCCTGTACTAAGCGAGGTGCAGATGTGACGAGCCAATCAGAGAGCACAATCGTGCCGGCCCGACGTTTGACCAGAGTAACTGCACTAGCTAGCCCACACAGAACAAACAGACCTGACAGAACCTTAAGCCTTAAAATTATCACCAAATTGGTAGGGATACAGTATCCCGGGCAGCTGCGTACTTTGAAACCCGATAGGTTTGACTAGTAAATAAGGAGGGTTGCTTTCAATATATGCATTCGACAGACCAGCCAGACAAATCCACTTATCCTAGCTGACCCCTTGTAGATGCGGCATTATCATGAATATGGGCAAGTGGCTCAGCTTGTCAGCTCAGAATAATCTCATATATCGCTTGATGCGATTGCTGCGTTCATTAGAGTTGACCTGTGTGGACGATTATGCCTGGCCTCATACATCGAGACATCTAGACTAAAAACTTCATAGCCACAGGCTCCTTGTCTTTAAAACTGGGTAGTACTAAGGGAGCTGTATATGCTCTTATTTCTCGAGGGAGTTTCTCTAATGATAGCTTCAATAACAGCAGATATCGGAGAGATTTTCCACTCAGCTCAAGGAGTCTTAGACTTGTGTGGTAATGTTCCTGCCCAGAACGGAGAAGGATAGCAGCTTATCTGATGATGTCCCCAGACGGTTGGTAGAGACCCTTTCCCTGATCAATGACTGAGGGGAAGCAAAACTGGGGAGTCTTTGAAGTGCCTAATACACAATTGGATCAACCACGCGGTCTCAAAATGGCGGACGTTACTTCGTTGCGCTTATGCATAGAGCCGGTTTCTTCTAGGACTGCCCTGACGCTACGGCTAGTGCTGGAGCCGTCGAGGAGAAGAAGGTTAGAGAAACTAAGCTTCTTGATGGGGCCAATCCTAGCACTAGTGCTGTTTCTGTTTCAAATCACTGTCAGTGAGAGGGGCATTGTCGCTGGGTTAGACTCATTGGCTTTTTCTTAGTCGCCAAGTCTAGCCTGCGACAATAAGACGGTATAGCAAGGCGGGTCGTAAAGTAAAGCGGGATAGGTATAATGAGGTTCTGGTGAAGCCATTATCTGGGCGACTCGGCACGCCTAGGGGTTTCGATGGTATCCGAAAAATCTCGTTGAGCTCCGCTCTCTGTTTCACAGCCTCTGCGTCGGCTACACTGGACCATCATGGTGTCGATTCTCCAGATTCCGCTCGAGATGAGATATACAACCAAGCACCGCCCTACTAAGGGCGAATGCATAGTGTCTAAGCTCAACTTGAGCGGACGCCTACGCTGACCACATTGTCTGTAGACGGGTCGTGGGACGGACTTGCCAAGCCAAAGTATTCATACCGGCTGCCAAAAATGACAGCTGTTCCTCAGCTTCCTCTTTTTAGTAAATGGAATATATCATGATGGCCTGTGATTCCTTGACGCCATTTCTGCCAAGAATCTGTATGATAAACAACTAATTTGCTTAGTTGACATCACTACAACTTTCTGGTGCACACTTGTTCAATCAGACCGTCGCCTTCAAGTATGGATACAGGTACGTTTTGATCCGCGTCGAAGAAAGCTAGCCAAAGCTATTAGGCCACTGTAGGAACAATATATTCCTTTGATCGTTCCGCAGAGGGCGGCATATACTCGGGACTAAATGGCAGCTAACTAAGAACAATACACAACAGTTACGGGGCAAAGATAAACTGGTAAACCTAAGGAGTAAATAATAGAGGAACCCGATGTATCATGTTAAATTACTCGACCTTTGCCCTAATACCAGATTCGCCACCGAAACTCGAAAAGGACTGCTGCACAACAAGCGTACGCGGTGATGCGCCAGAATTCAACACCGGCACCACAACTCCCAGTTCACGTCAATGTCGCCCTGCAATCGCCTGATCCAGGTCAATCTAAGCCACCTGAGCCGGCTTCGACATCTCAACACTGATTCATTTCCCAAAGTTCCCTTCTCAAATCCACGCGATAGGGCTCAACTCGTTAGCTTTTTGCCAAGCGCTGCGATCGCTCAAGATATAGCTCAAGTAAAGGAATCGAAGACGAGGAAGGACTCGAATGGGGTAGTATGGGCGATTCTCACTATAAGCGCTCGCAGCTCAGAGTTCCCGCTTCGAGCTGTCCTCCAGCCACATATAACATGAGAAGAAGCAAGGCCACGGACGTACGCCATTAACAAGTTGAATAAAACCTATATACATAGGATATAGATTAAATAACACTTTCTAAGCAAGGTCCCTAGATAAAGAGAAGTTCTAATCTTATAACTTATACCCAAAGAACTATAGCCTTATAAACTTACCCTTACCTAGAAAGGCGCTCTAGGAGTTAATAATAAAATTATAAGGGAAGGAATAAAAATAAGGGGAAGAAACTAGAGGATAAGATATAGTTATTAGAGCTATAAGGTTAATCTATTGCAGAAGGCTTTAATAGATTAGGAAGTTAAAGCAGTTAGGTGACTAAATGCTATTATTGATACGTTGATATAAATATAATATTGCCTAGATTTAGCCACTGATACCAAGAGGCTAAATTACCCAAGTTCCTCTAGCATGGGATCCCTGATGAAGTGATCTTCTCACTACCTTCTGTTTACGGTATCGTCACCCGTCCGTTATGTGCTGACAGCGGGCTGACAGGGGTTGTTCCGTGTGCCGTCACATGCAGGGATAGTATGCTGACATCAAAGACAAGGGGAAATTTAACCACATTGTCCAAAGTTCTTTTCACATCTCCACTGGCTACGTGGGCAAAAATGAGAACCCATATCAACTCCGGGTGGCTGGTTAATGATTGGCCTGGAATTGGACCCTTTATCTCATTTTACCTTTCGACCTCTTTCCGTCTTTTTCATTCCATCGCCAGTCCTGTCTTGACGGACTCGCATATTGATGCTCAGTTCAAGCTTTCGTTATGGCCAACAATGATTACAATTTTCAGGCCCACGGGCAGACGACGATCACAACAACCGATATCGGTTCCCCGGAAACGGTCCAGCCGGACCAGATGCATCAAGCAAGTCGCTACTTGGAAGAGCAGTATCCCAAGTACTATTACGAACCTGACAACACCGGCCAATTACCCGAACCGACTCAGTTGCCCTCAAGCCGCGAAGGAAAAGGGATGGACGACTCAGATGGAAATAAGGTGGTCTCGAAAAAGACTGTCTTCGGAATTAGGCGCAGTTTGTTTGTTATTGGACTTGCGATCGCGTTGATCGTAGTTGCGGCGGCGGTGGGTGGCGGTGTTGGAGGATCAATGGCTTCCAAGAACAACAACAACTCTGAGGCTGTTGCTTTGACAAGCGCGGTGGATCAGGAAGACAACACAGAAGCTTCAACAGCGACCTCTAACCCGACTGACGCCTCGACAGCGACGGTCGAATCCACTACAACTACTGGGACTCCTACCAGCGCGGCCAGGTTAGATGCCCAATTGCGTAAGGCACAAGTATGAATCACTAACGGGGTTCACCAGAGCGAAAACGGAGACGGTAACAGTGACAAAAGGAGGAGAAGCAACAGAAGACACCGAGGGTACAAGAACAACAAAAAAGACTAAAGCGACAAAAACGACAAAACAAACGGCGGCTTCAACAGAGGTTTGCGCCGAGGGAACTGTGGCAGACGGCGAGACGCAGAATTACCTTGGTCTCTGCAAATTCTGCTGCGGCTACGGATACTGCCCTCCAGGTCCTTGCACCTGCGTCGCTTACGGCAAGCCAAAGGAGACGCCTGACGTGACAAACGTTCGCGGGTGTCCATTGCCAGAGCTGAGCGATGGTTATCTGGGCTTGTGCTCTTTTGCCTGTAACCACGGCTACTGTCCCGAAACGGCATGTACGACCAAGTGTGACGACGAGTGAGGAGCGAGGAGGAGACTTGGACTACTAGAAATCGAAGCCGGAACGAACACGGGCTTGGCGACTCGCTAATATTCTCACCCTTGCTGGGGTGAAGACTCTGAACTCCACAAGTCACGCGTGGTTGCAAGTGACCCGCAGTTATCCATTCGGCTGTAACCTTTCTTGCTGGGTTAAATCTGGCAATCGGACATACTTCCAGATTAGCAAAGGCACAGCGAGGCCAGATATCCCGTTGCCACAGAAGGGCATTGGAACCAAGACAAGTCGTGGTCTGTTGAGTTGGCGCTCGACTTGATAGGCTCTGGTAGCTGTGTATTTCTAGCCTTATTATCTTAATGACAGCCCATAATTGGCCAAGAAAAATACACGCTTTCTTGATACCAGGAGCGCCTTGATAGGTTAAGTGCCTAAACGGGCTAATTTCCCTGGGCATAAATGATTAGGCTAATTGAAATGCTTCAAAACTCCATTTTTATTTTGCCCAAAAGCATGGGGGTCCATAAGGCCCCATCTTGCATTGTTCCTTTCTACTTAAAGACTCGATAGCACTGAATAGTGACGATCATCCCTGTTCGCCGCAACCTCGACTCCAGCCACCATCTGTTTACCCTGCTATCACATCAAGGGTAGGGTTTCCAATAACAAAGACCACTTTGTCTAGGCATATCAATGGCATCAAGACCTGATGCGAACACAACAACTTAATTTCTCTATTTTTTTTCCTGGCTACCTTCCAAGCTTCTTGGCAACAAAGACTCGCACCAAGCTGCATCATGAGGGGGTTATCTGGCTGAGTTGCTATCATTTCGTGGGAGACTTTGGCCTCGCTTGGGTTACTGCTGCCGCCGGCGTAAGGTTAGAACAAGGGGTGTTACCTATTAATAATAAGATATGTCTATACTGTATATATCTATACTGGCGCAGTAGTATAGAATTGTGACATGCCGACAGTAAGCAAATCATTCACCTAAGGCCAGTATCATATCAGCATCTAGAAGCCTTTCCCTATCACGCTTAACTTACCTTTTCTAGTTATTAGGCAACACTGGGGTTTTGAGAAGCTTCATTAACCATCTGAAGCATCTTGTCACCTCGAAGAACAGTTTCAAGATCTTGCCAAAGGAGCTCAAGATTTTTCGATGACATCGGGTCTGTCAAGTTGTTGAATACTTGTCGTCGTAGCACGTCGTGCTTGTCAAGGATATCAAACGTTGCTATACCTCTGTGGATACCTTCGAAACACTGCACAAGACTGCCAACATCTGCAATTCCGACGGTAAGACCAAGACCGCCCCTAAGAAAGGCATGTTAATACAACGAGAGAGCTTGAGGTTAGTCTCTCATCCAGGCTGACTTGCATTTGGTTACAAAGGTGCGCGGCGTCACCGGCGAGCAGGACACGGCCCTGCCGCATCTTCTCGGCACATCATTGGTGCATGACAAAGGGACTCCAAGTAATGATCTCGTAATCCGACTCTTTGGGAGCGCCGGGAAGTATGGCGTCGGGAATTTTTGGGAGGCGGCCTCGTAGCTCATCATGCCCAACCTCATTGGGTTCGCCGTAAGATACTCGCCCTCGATTACGGCGTACCTTCGGGGTATTTTCATTTCACATTTTCCTGAACGTTGGCGTAGACATAGCCCATCTACCTGTGATGATGCGGACGTTGAGGGCGTTGAATCAGGGTGTTGAAAAGCCTACAGTTTTGCAAAATCGCGTCATCTGGGCGCTCGAGGCAGAGTTTTGGTCGTATCCGGCACCTCACGAACGGGAGATTACGGATCGACATTCTTAAGGAAAGCGTATTTAATCACGAAAGCATCTTTATTGGTCTGATTACTTTTCTTGCCAGAGAGACAGAGAGGTCAGCCACAGCACCAAACAACACAGACTTGCAAAAGAAGCTTGTCCGGTGGAAAAGACCTCTGAAAGGGGGTTGCGTAGGGCGCTCCATCCTGGGAGACGAAATTGTACAAGGTATAATGCATTCATTGATCTTCTGCCTATGGGTCCTGCAACTATTTGCTACTCAATTCTCCCACATAACTGCTGGAGCAAGGCGCCTCAGCAACGGATGTGTCCCCTATTGATTCACCTAGATTGATTGGCTAGTTGTGGTAGCCGATCGAGGAAGAATCAGCGTTCAGCTTTTGACCCTTTACTATGGGCTCCGTAGCTGGCAACAGTACTACCACAAGTCTTCCCCACTCATCCGTCTCGTTGTCCCATTGATGCATGGTTCCCCGCTGGACAACGACATCTCCTGCCCTCACTGAGGTACTGCTGCCGTCGTCGGTCCTGTGCACAAGGTTGCCTTTGACCAATACAGCATAGTCAAGCGAAGTAGTCCGATGCATGGCGCCTGTGGACCGTGGAGGAATGTCAACAACTCGTAACGTAGACCCCTTAGCCATAAAGCCCGTGTGTGTTTCGCTCGGGTCTCCGGCAATGTTTGTGTCGGCTGGGAAGGTGTCCGAGTTCCACAAGACTTTGGATTCGACTCCTTTGGGTAGAAGCTCTCCATGAAAGCTACTATCATACTTGACGGTCGCTTTTGCGTCTGAGTTGTGCCCGGTGACGATGCGCCTGATAGGTGGGAGTCTGGGGGAAGACATGTTGTGATGGATATCAAATAGAGCCAAAACAGAGGGCCAAGTTGTTGAGTCTGCGTCGTGAAGGGGTTCGGTGTGTTCGCTTCAGTGTAATCTGACAGGTGGAAAGATCAAGGATGGGCTCATGCTGCGCTGCTAGGCAATTTAAAGAAGCGACCTGTCTCCACCCATCGTCGTACGGCGAGCTGTTAGAGGTGAAGTTGTGGAAGCACAGCGCAAGGCTTCTCGGCTCAGGGTGTCGGACTTGCCGCGGCGCGAAGCCGAAGCCCGGACGGAAACCGGAAGCCTGCGGAAATGACACCGAACCACTCAGCACAGACCGAGCTTCGTCAAATGTCTCTTGGTCAATCCGTTCGGAGAGGAACGACTGGTGCACAGTGAATTCCGATCAATTGCCCCATAGGTCTCATGACCCAAAGCCTCTTGAGCATGCATTGTTCCGTGCTTCCCCCGCCTCTTGCATAGTGAAAGCTTCCGGCAGAGCCGATCCAGTCTTGAGCCATGTCCACGATCTCGAAGGTCTTGGTACCATAACCCTATCACCCCTAGAAGGATCAGAGGAAACACAATCTGGACGGCTTTGTGGTTCAAACCCTGAACGCCATCTCCTACTGTCTATCTTCTCATATAGAAATAATGGTACTCAGAGGAGCTATAGCCCAACTACAATTGGACAGTGACTCAACTGAAGGATCAAAGGGCCTAGACACCCGGCAAGGGATGACCATTCTTATTCGATGAGAAGCGCTGGGGGCATGTCTGACCTGACTGTGAAGCTCCCGTGGGTCCCTTACATCCGAGGCACATGAGGTACGTGTATGCTTTAACTGTCAATAGGCGTGAGAGAATGCCACATGTGGAGAAAGAGTTCATCAGAAACCTAGAACAGCCTTTAAAACCCAAGCCACAATGGGCTTCGGAGGAATAGGCCGTCGGGGCCTTTGATTACCCACAAAACTGGGCTAGATTAGCACTTCCATTCACGACTAACTTGATCAAAGCTTCCGTGTCGTCACCAATAAGGCATTAACCCGCATAGGTCTCTAGTCAGAGAGCCGACTGTAACGGAGACTCACTGACGCACAAGGCTCATTGTCACTGCTCAAGTAACGTCTTTGCACCGCAAGACTAAGCTATGACCGCCCTGGCTTGAAGGAATTGTTCTCTTTTTAACTATTGGAAAAATTGCAAGCTATCTAGGAAAGACATATCGAGATCTGAAATGCCCATGGTAAAGTCTGTATCGAGTACGGTAGTGGCACTGTTTGATGGAAACTGAAAGGGACCAACGTTCTTTAATGGCTCTTCCGGCTCTACTGTGTCAAGTTAACGACGTCTTTCGAACACCATGTAGAGTTATAGCTCAGAGTGCTCACCAAGATACTGGGATACCTCCCCCATGTGTCGCATCACCTCTAGAACGCGAGTAACAATCTCGTGCTCTGGGGTGACCTTCTGAAGCGCTTGAGGGGCGTTCATAAGGATGTTTTTTAACCCAGTCGTAGATTCCACATTCTGTTGCTCCTCCAGACGACCCCGGACTTGGAGTATCAGCAACGCAAGGCACGTCACACTGGCGTTGAATACTAGCAACTTGTCAGAGCAAGTTCCGGCGGTGATAGTGAAGGACATTGGGTTACCAAAATGAAGGGATGACCACCACATTCCTGGCAACGTTTGGTCATCAAATGAGCTAGCTAGTGACATGATTGCACTGGTCGAAGCTGCAAGGGTGTCCAGACTGGATTGACCGCACCCCGCTAGAAAGCCAGGTCTCTTTGATGACGAGATGCTGTTGCCTGTTGATGCAGGGTAGTAGTCGAGAGAAGACAGTAATTGTTCCAGTACTGGTCGGTGGAGAAAGTTGCGAACCCCATGATAACGGATATGTAGGATCTTTTTGAGATTGGTGGACGCATCATTAGCCGACCCAGGCACTTTAGCATCATCCGCCCCGTCCATCCTCAGAGCGGATGGTAGACCTGCGAGCCAATCGTCCAGTTCACTCTGGTGTTGGGCTACCTTGGACAAAACTTGGTACATCTGTAACGGACGGGTCTGAGGACAGTTCTGACCGTACAAGGAGTCGGTGATACCCCACAGAATGTCGTAGAGTTTTCTGTAGAGGCATTAGCCTTACCCATCATGCCCAAACAAGGAGTGGAAGATGAATGGTTTATGGGCGAATTTCTCACACTGATTGAGTAAAGAATTGCTGGCTCGGAGAACCAAGCTTGCTCAGCAAGAGCTCATCCTGAAATCCGGCGCCTTCGGACATCGTTTCGAAGTGCAGATCCCCTGCCACGGAACGAGGGATTACACACGGCCTCCCAAAGACCATACCAAAAACCCTTCACGAGATGGTTAGAAGGAAAAGTCAAGGTGTAGCGGTGGATGCGCGGTACACATACCGATCCATGAGGACGCACAGTTGCCAAGTTCGTGTACGGCTTTCCTGCTCCACGGGACCCAGTTCAGCCATGGAGTTTGGCATGTGCAAGCCAATCTGAGTCGCAGCCTGGACTGCGAGTCCGTGTGTCAGCCAGGCCGTTGTGGCCTCTCCGGTACACTGAAGATATTGACCCATCAGGAGTGTAGTCTGCACTGTGTTCGTATCAGCATGACAACCAGGACCGACAAGGTATGGCTGCTCACCGAGACTGAGATCAACTTGGGGAAGGACATATTTTGTGTGGAGGAGTCTAGCACGGGAATAGAACCTTTCCGAGAGCCGCACCATCTTCACCTGTGAAAATAAAGAACCGTTGCCATTGACGGATGCAATGGCCAAGACTATATTCAAGAGGGCGAAACTCGACGCCCTGGGCCGTTGCATGCTCTCATATATAGGTTGAACATGTGTGCGAAAGAAAGATGCTTCGTCCAGGATCGGGATCATGGCGCCATAGTCGCGGAAAAAGATTTTGATGAGTCGGGCTGTGGTCGAGTATGTTGGCACCACATATGCGTCAGCGTCACTTGGCCAACTCGTGGTAGCTTTGCCCCCGTTGTGAAGGCGCGAGGATGGCGGCGAATCTTCTGGTTTGATACTTGCCAAATGGTTTTCTACGCCACTGTCATTCCGATCGGAAAGCGATCTCAGATCGACGGCAGTCAAGACTTTTCGAAGGAACGCAACTGTGGATGAAGGGCCTAGTGGTATAGGCACGTCAGTCAGCCAATCGCCCTAGGCAGTGGGATGTGATTCACCACGGCTTCTTACCGTAGTAGCCGACCTCGCTCTGTGGCCGGGTTTGGTGTGCGTCATGCTCAAGGTCATCCAAGGTTTCCAAGACGCCGTCTGACAGGTCTTCGATGGTGACTTGAGACGTTTGCGTCTTTGGCACTGGTATTTGAGATCCCGTTTGTAGAAACATCATGCTTTCCATGGCTTTGACCCGACTCTCCAGGCTCATTGGGCTAGACATAGGACCAATTAGTAGAGATTGCGAGAGTGCAAGCCTGATGGCGCGAACCTGGAGAGTGAAGGCAATCGGCTGGGGTCGATGCCGCGGTACTCGCACGGCAGATCGCCCGCCGAGCAGGCGGAGCAAGGCTGTGCGCCGTTGCACTAAATTGGCAACTGGTCAATCCAAGTTGAAGAAGAGGAACGAATCGTCTTGCAGGCAGGGACGGGCTACCTTGGTCTTGCGGCAACGACAGCGATTGCAGGCCATGGCAGTGCGATTGCGCTTGAGAGAGCATTTACCGCCATCAGCGTCTTCCAGCGGCCGTTTCAGCGGGCGCTCGGACTGCATCTTGAAGACGTGGTGATCTTGTCGACCGTTGACTCGATGTTGACCGATAGATGCTAGTTAGTTAGGACGGGGAGAAAACAGAACTCGAGCAACGACGGGGCCCGCTGGGTCGCCTAAGAAATGCCAGCCAGGGCCTAGAGGCGGGGCAGGGCGGGGTCGCGACCCGAGACGGGCAACCTTGACGTCCGCCCTCGCGGCTCGTGGGGCGCAGAGTTGGGCGGGTCCAGGACACTTTTTATTACCCAGTACTAGGGGGTAGGTACCTACCCACAGCATTATAACTCTGCCGCCTTCAGATGGACCAGAGGGAACACAATTACTATTCCAACTCTTCCACCCTCAGGCAGATGGCCAGAGGAAACATAATAGCAAAACAAGACGGTTTCTTTGCACAAATAGGCATTTCATCGGCCCAATGCCATGCAACACTTCAGGGTCCAGGCCACAGTTGTCTGGCTCTCTCAGGCTTGGATTTGCGTCACTAATCAAGCTGGCCAACATGTGGCTGGTCGTGTGCGGTCTATAGATGAGCGCTATTCTATCATATCAATCACATTCGAGAAATGCCGGTTGGAGTGGGCATCGCCTGTCTATTTGCCGCCAAAGCTCGAGATCCAGCCGGCCTTGTTAAAGTCCATGTCCCTGACCAACTCGACATGCCCGACCGGCACATTGAATCTGCGCCCGACGTCGAAATAGATGTTTTGCGCCTGCTCGGCCAGCTCCTTGGACCCTCCGCAGCGCACAATGCCCCGCGTATGCCACGTTGCCTGAAGCGGGGCGTTGGTCAGTGTGATGCCACCAGCCAGAGCGATCTCGGTGTCGACGAGGTTCAGGATGCGGTCTTCGCTGAACCACCACGCGTAGCCCCACTGAGAGAGGAGGAGGTCTGGACGACGCCGTGTTTGTCAACCTGGGTCCGCCGAGCAAGCCTAGAGGGCAACCTACATGCGTCTGTGTGGTTCTTCTCTATTATCTCATTGTTGGCACGAGCGGCTTCCGGTGACCAGAGCCTGGCGAAGTGGTCGGCGGCCCGCTTCTTCCGGCGCTCCAGTGCCTCAGCGTCTCCCAGCTCTTCGGTTCTGCCCAAAACGCCAACTGCTTAGCCGCAAATTTGCGGTGCAACATCCAGGCGGTGTTCTCACCTTGGTCCGAACATGTCCACAACCCCCTCTTTGAATGCCCCATAGAGCGGGACGAGCGAGCCAAGCGCCCTCGGATTTCCTATGAGCATGGTAATCTTCAGCAGTGCTTCCTTGATCCGCCGTTGCACGATCAATTCCTTGTCCACCGACAAATCCTTAGTGGCCATCCGGTACAGGTCGGGCTGACGCGCGCCAGCATTTGCGCCAGCAAGCGCCGCGGCCTGGATTCTCATTAGCCATCAACTACTTAATTACCCTGAAGCATCAATCTGGAGGCACGTACTGCCGCGATGTACCATGTCTGCTCGGTGGGGTCAAGGTGTGATTCTGCTTGACGGTACTTGTCCAAGAAATCGAGTGAGGCTGCCATTCTTGATCCTGTAGAGTGCCACTGATGTTCCTATGCTCGTATCTGCCGGATTGTGAAACTTGGCCTGCCCATGTATGTACATTCAGTCACTGTTCGGGCTTTTAAGGCTCTTTCCCTGATCATCCCTGGGCCAATCGGACTCGAGACGGGATTCATCCGTAGCTTCCGCCTCCGTCCCAGATGTCGTCGGTCGGAGGGCGGTAAAGCCGGATCCTTCGGTCTCGTCCTACACTAATCATGCCTTTGCTCCCAGCCTATTGTTCGGCTTCCTCCGAAGAAGCCGTGGCCCCCACCCCAAAGTACGACAAATCCGCCTGCCGTAGATGGTGTGATCCCTACCTAGGTAGGCCCTTTTACTCCTACGGAGGTTGTGTGGCTTCTTGCGGCCTCGGGACATTAATTGATCGTCATCATTATTGGGTAGATGGGGATCACGACCGTTGTCACCAACTTCACTGTTTACATTAGTCTCTAAGCCATGAACCTGCTGCCCTGTGTTTTAAAATCTGGAGGTCTGATAATAATGACCTGATACCTCAAATAGTTGACCGACGACTGGCTGTATAACCCTGCGTTCGCAGTCGGATCGGACGTGTTTGCTCCTGGATTAAATGCTGGCACATGAACCGTGTTCTTTTGCTGATGTGTTTCCTCTGATCGTTCCGAGGGTGGCAGAGTTATGATATAAATGCTGGCACACGAGCCTCGTTCACGCATAGAGAGTGGTCCTTTTATCAAGCGAATGACAGTTAAGATCTAGCTATACTATACGGCTAAAGAGAGACCAGAGGGATTGAGATAGAACTAGGAGTTGAGCCACCCAGGTGTACATTGTGAGTCCCGACATTTTCCAGGCTTTCTTTGCCACGAATAACCGGGAATTCGGCCAAGGTCATGGTATGTCCAGAAACCTTGAGCATGAGCCGTTCACCTGCCTCAAAGGCAATACCAGTCTGCCACAGGCCGATTTCGAGTTTCACCACTGTCCCTGGTTGAATCTTTTCTGCATGGTAATAGTTGTGCTCAGGAAAGGTTGGCGTGGATGCTTCGGGGTCAATGGCTCGGTGACTGGCTCTGAGCGCTCCACTAGGCCCAAGATACACGAGGGGGTTGATCCTTTCAACGTCGTCATCTGCGATACCCGAATCCTTGGATGGAATATTGATTGACTGCAGGACATTGCCGTCACGGTCGGTCTTGCGCAGTTGCACCCAGACATCCAGATCGTCGTGGTCTGGGCAAGAGACATACAGGGTCGCCTGTGCATTGCCCACAAGGTAGGCTGCATGTTCAAATGTGTACTGAAACTTGAGCTCCTCCGTATCATTGTCCATTTGCATGTACGGAACATCCGACTGATAGGAGACCACTTTCTCCGCTGAAAGAGGGTTTGTAGAGAGCGTTCCATCTGAAGACAGATAAAGCTCCTCGTATTTGGTGGATGGAACAGGCCAGGCTGGAAATACATGGTTGATGATCGGTTCCTTGTCAGGATGAAATAAGCCCCAATGCCCCAAGTACGGTCATGACAGGGCAATGCACTAACCTGGTTGTAGCGTAACACCGAGACCCGTACCTTGGGAGTCTGCTCCCAGCCGTTATCTTTTGACTTCAAATAGTGGTCCAGAAACTTTTGCAGCTCGTCATTGGTCCCTTTCTGGTAGAGATCATGCCATTCCTGGGTAGCATGCACACGAAGCCTGGTTCAGATAGTTTGTTTAGTGAACAGTACTGGCGGCGGCGGGAACTCCAAGACCTTACCACTTGTCTTCAACGGGGGCTTCGGTGAAGCCTCTAAACGATCCAAACGTGTGCAGCCCAGTCGAGTAACTCGCCAAAACATACATTGGAATGTTTATTCTGCTTACCTGGGCTCTCTTATCTACCCAATATTCATTCATCAACGGATATTTTTCAATCATGGACGCAAGGTGCTCCTGTGTGCCTCGACCTAGCGGCGTCTCCTCGTTAGCTATCCGCATCAGCGATACGACAAGCACGACGTACCGAAGTTCTGTGCGGCCAGGAATCGAAGGAATGACTTGCATGGGATGCCGCCGCGACAAGCCATTTCACGGTAGAGATCACTGGCCCCCTCGAATGGCGCAATGCATTTCAAGTGAGGTGGTCTCTCAGCGGCGATGAACCACTGGACGATGCCCAACCACGAGTTGCCAACCAGAGCAACAGTCTCGTTGCACCATTCCAATTTGGCAAGTTGTTCTATAGCGTCATATCCGTCTCTTCCCTCAGCAGTTCCCCACCAGCTAGGTACTTTACATCAGCACGGTTGAATGGCAAGAACGAGGAGTCTTGTTCTTACACAAGATCGCCTTCAGAGTCCCAGGAGCCTCTGTTGTCCACATTGACAATCGCATAGCCTCGTGCAGTCCATTCGGCAGGATCGGGGGCCTCGAACTTTTCATAGTTGGACAGACGGTGCTTGGGCACGCCCGCTCTTCCGGGAACCACTTCTAGACGAAAAAAACCTAGAGCTGTGTAAGAATACTCGTCGGCCTTTCGCTAATGTTCCCTGTCCTGGGGACTGAAATACGGGTAGGAGTACCTCTCCCAGTTTTGCCATATGGACTCCATGCCACGAGAGCAGGGACCTTCTCTCTCTCGTCGGCGGGCCGGAAGATGTCTGCCCTGATACGGACTCCGTCTCGGAGCGTCAGTTGGACGTCCTTCTCAAAAATGGTGTCCGTTTGGAAAGGAGCAGAGTCCGCGTCTTTCTTGTGGCCTTGACGCAGTATCGTAACGCTTGGCTCGCCGTTGTCGTAGTGTGAATCATTCTCGCATGGCGGTAGAGGAACTTGAATGACGGGTATAGCTCCGACCTGGAAAGACATCTTTAAGCACTGAGTTGAGCAGTGGTTTGTGTAATTCAGTTCCTTCTGGAGCGGTCCGGTGTCTAGACCAAAAGGACGAGGCGGGGTTGATCGAAGATAAAGGTAAGCTTGGGGACACAGGTTTTGTTTGGGGCACGGGAGAGGCCCAGTAAACTTCTAGTTGTGGCAGCACCAGCCTGACGGGTTTCACCCGCTCGGGCCCCGAGCACAATGGGGTTCTGGGCGGCGATGGCGGCGGCTCAAGGGTGTTGTCGGCTCACTGTGGTAGACGTAATTGACTGTATCATCCGACAAGATGGGCTCGAGGAGAGAATGGCCCCCAACATCATAACAAATTGGCTTTGCAAGTCACGTGTTTACCGTGATAACCCAAGAGAGGCTGCTGGTTAGGAACCAGACTTTTCGGTGGTTTCATCATTGCATCCATCCCTGTTCTCATTCTGCCTACCAAAGGCACGGAACGTCGGGAAAAATTGACATGCACGTTACACACCTCCCGACCACCACCTCGTATCCCCGGCCCCAACTACTGTATTGCCACCCTATCTGAGCCGCACCGTATCCCGTCAAGGGCAGCCACCAGATCGGCATTTGATATGTCCAGTCGGCCGGCTCGGATAAGTCGACACTCCCCGGGACGTCCCACCACCGGGAGATTCACGGGTCAGGCTAGACAAGGGCTGGCAACGTCTTCCCCAGATCTGGTCTCGGCATATTTTGAATTTGACCTACCTATGCTAGCTCTCTGCACCAATAGTAGCCTTTTAGACTATGTACTGCTGTGGGCCGCCTTCTCTTGAACCCAGACTTGGTCTCCATCGGGTAATGCTGCTGACCCGAGGAAGTATCCGCGGAAAGGTCAACAGCGGCAACCTCTTCGGCCGAGTGTTGAGACCGAGAACCCGAGAACACTAGTGGGCTTTCTCACTCGGGTGCGATAATCCAATACCGATACGACTGACGGATTGGCTGCAATAAATGAAAAGGATTCAACTCTACAAAGCCCAAACAGCAGGACAACTCATTACACGTTTACCGTCCCGAACCCTCAATTTCGCTGGCTGGAAATCACTCTGCATCTTTTTCTCAATCGACAAGAATAAAACACAATGGCACCCAAGTACATCATCAAGAACGCCACTGTTGTCTCAGTCGACGAGAGCATTGGCAACATTCCAAATTGCGACGTCCTGGTAGAGGACGGACTCATCAAGGCAGTTGGGCCGGACCTCGAATGCTCTCCTGACCATACCGTCATAGATGGAACCGATGCCATCGTCTCTCCTGGTTTTGTCGATACCCATCGCCACATGTGGCAAACCCAACTGAGAACTGTCTGCACTGATTTTGTCCTGCCCGACTATATCTTGACCTTGAGACATATCTACGGCTCGTGTTATTCACCACAAGACGTGTATTTGGGAAATTATTGCGGAGCTCTCGAGTCCATTGACAATGGGATTACCTATGTGATCGACCATTCCCACATCATGAACTCTCCCGACCACGCAGACGCAGCGGTCAAGGGCCTACGTGATGCAAGGATCCGAGGGACATTCTGTTATGGGTTCTACCCAAATCCAGCCTGGGAGGGCTCCAACGTGGACCAAGAGAGGGAGGAGACTTCCGACTGGAGGTTGCAGGATGCCAGGCGGGTTCGGCAAACGCACTTCCCGTCGAATGGGCCCGAGGAGCTTCTCCGGTTTGGTGTCGCCCCGTCCGAGGCAGAAGTGCTGTCGTTTGAACAGCTGGTGTGCGAGATCGAGGCAGCAAGGGCTATGGGGGCTTCAGTCATCACGGCCCATGTTGCCCTTGGAAAATTCGACAGTGGTCATTGCATGACCCGCAAGCTCGGCCAGATGGGCCTCCTCGGCCCAGACCTTCTCTGGAGCCACGCCAACTCCCTGACTGAAGACGAGCTGCACGCTGTGAAGAAGCACCGAGTCGGTCTATCTGCAACCCCGGAGATCGAAATGCAGATGGGAGTAGGCTACCCCGTTGCATACAAGGCAAAGGAGTTTGGATGCTCGGTTGGGCTTGGCATCGACGTCTGTTCCAACTGTCCCGCCGATATGTTTCAACAGATGCGTCTATTGATTCAGGCGCAAAGATATGACGACCAGGCGAAAGCTACAGGCGTTCTCCCCATGACACGCAAATGTGCCGAGGTCCTTGAAATGGCAACTCTAGGAGGTGCCAAATCTGTTGGCCTGGACAAGGTCATTGGCAGCATCACCCCGGGCAAGAGGGCAGACCTGCTCATCACCAGATGTAGCTCCACTCGGCTGGTTCCAGTGCACGATCCCGTGGGGGCCCTGGTAAATTATGCAAATGGCTCCGATATCGATATAGTCATGGTCAATGGAGAGGTCCTCAAGTTTAAGGGTCAATTGGTCAACGTGGATTGGCCCAAGGTCCGCGCTGAGCTGCGGGACTCAGCTGCATCAATCATGGAATTGTCCAAGTTGGCTCCAAGGGGCCAACTGGAGGATGCGCGCAATGAAATGGTGAGCGCACTGACTACTAAGGACGGGGGAAGAACATAGAACAGGCTGAAGGGGAACCCACCAGAGTTTGTAATGAGCGCGGTAGCCTTGTAGTCAGCAGTCTAGCTCTTAAAACTGGACATTTTGAGGAATTTTCTCCAATGAAGAATACCGCATAAGTCGACAGTTTCTAGACCAAGGTGACTGAGGCAATGCCCCAGGGGCTTGGGGCCTGTATTTCCTGCAAACCGGGCTGTCAACGTTTGAGCGTCCCTTGCCCTGTTTATCGTCATGCCTCTGATTAGAGAAGAGAGAACTTTTGTCAAAAACAATTCGTACCATGGCTTTCGGATCTCACAACGACAAGTGAAAAGCTCGGAACATGAGCAGCGGAGAGTTTTAAGCAGAATGGCACAAGCAGAGTCTTTGCAAATCTAATTTAACTACCTCTCTACTCCTCTCTATCGGGGCATTGGCATTCGCAGCCTTGGGTTTATGTGTTGGCGTCTTCATGGGCGGCGCCTTCTACTACGATGTACGCAAGAAACGCGGTGTCCTCAAAAGGGAACAAGAACAGCGCGGGCTAGAGCCGGAAACACGCTTCAGAGGTAGTCCCAAGGGTGTAGTGGCTAAGCTTATGTATGAGAAGAAGGAAAAGACAAACAAGACGAATAGTTAGTCGAGCGGTCTTTTAGCTAGCGGCTAGACAGTAGGTAATTAAAAGCACCTTGCTATTATAAATAACTATACCTTATAGTTATTAAAGTATATTAAAGCATTTTATAGTATTTTTTATTTTTATAAAGATAAATTATTAATAATTATATATTATAAATAAATGCGCCCCTCTAGGAGGGGCCCTAATATATTATATCAACTATGTTTTTATCACTACAGTAAAGTTATCACTATGGTTAACTTTGCAACGCAGCACGCATACAATGCATCTTCTTAGTCACTTTAAGTCAGCTTTCTTAGTTAAACCTAAACCTATATTTCCTTAGAACCTTACCTCTTAGATACTTCTAATTCCCTTCTTATTACCCCTCTTTTTCTTTCTCTTTCTTAGCCTATATTATAAGATACTAAAAGTACTTAATATAATATAGTAGCTCTTAGAGCT